>ML351358.1:1081-29310 GCA_005239505.1 Nicotiana paniculata | reverse complement strand
GGGTGTCTCCTTTCGCGTATCTTTCGACGTATTTGCATCTATTTAGCTCCGTTTCCATCTCCAGTTCACCTACACTTGAAATAAACTCCATTAAGCACATAACGAGTGTATTTTTATCATTAATGCGCATAAAATGTAAGGTATATCACATGTTAAACTATGCAATTTAGTCTCTCATCAATATGGGATTGAGATTGTTGGTTGTTTTATCTGGCAAATGGTATAGTTAAAAATACAACAGGATTCTGCTAAATTTTTTTTTCAGATTTGGAGTGGATTTGCGACTGAACTAGTTGCAAAAATTTCCTAGATTTGCGACCGATTTGGTGGCAAATTATGAATTTTTGATTCTTTTTAAAATTTTATTTATTCTCAAATTTTACAATCGATTCGGTCGAAAATTTTAATTATGTATTTATTTTATTATTTAAATTTGCGACCGAATCGGTCGAAAATTTACGACCAATTCAATCGCAAACTGTTATATTTAAGCGCGTCCTTATTTTTCAATTCGCGACCAAATCCGTCGGAAATTTTCAACCAATTCGGTTGCAAATTATTTGCGACCATGTGTTTTCTGACCGACCTTTTTCGATCGGTAATCCATCGGAAAAGCTTGATTTCGACCGATTTCCTATCGATTGACGGTCGAAAATTTGCCATTTTTAGTATTGTACTAGTTGTTATAATTTTGTATTTGTAAATAATTGTAGAGACGAAAATAACGTATAAAAAGAAATGTAAAAGAAACTGAATTTAATCCGAGTCCACTGAATTCACAGTGTTTCCTTAAGGAACTTAATCCCCTCCTAGTAGCTAAGGTTGTGAATTATTTCCTCCCAGAATCGAACGAATTACACACTGTTGTAGCGGTACTTCAACCCGCAGTGTTTCAGCAAACACAATGATCGGTAGCAAATCACACTTACTGCGACCTTTTCCTCTTCCAATATGGGATAATGTCTCTTTGTCAAAGTTTCCCTTCATTTCCACCCGTATATGTATCTGATAACTTGCTTTGTCCGTCAAAACTTGACTTACAATTAATAATAGTACGAGTTATATTAGTAAGTAAATAGGATAGTATTACAAATTTTGAGCAAAGTTTTTATCTTCTTATTAATCGTCTTACAAATCAGGGTACGCACGTAGGTGGTGTAGTAACCAATTGGAATTAGGAAAGGGAAGGGGTACTTATTTGCAAATAAGTTGGAAAAGGATGCCAATAACGTAATTAACCTTCTGTAACTGACTGAGCGAAACACCCACCGCCCGATCTTTTTGCGTGATAATCTGTTGAAAGTAAAAACATTTTTCATATAAGTTATATACAGAAAAAAAGCCAAAGAGTTTATCCGCACTGGTTGCATGAATAACTTTTATAGGATAAGTATTAAACATTGCAATATTACTACTAGTATTTTTATTAGTTTACTGATATATTTAATGTATCTTATAACTGACCTATTGTATAAATACTTTTTACTTCGTAAACTAAAATGTTATCTTTGGTGTATACGCTAGCTAGATATAATTAAAAGAAGAGAGAAAAAGTAAAAAAAAATAGAGAAAAATAAACCTCGTGTAAGTAGGAGTGGATTTTAAACAAAATTCTGGGTAAAATAGGATGAGTAGTAGATGAAAGAAACGGAAAAGGAGAAAGAGAGAAGAATCCAAATTAGTTTAAAAACTGGATTATTTGCGGCGCAGTCCAACTCAAACACTGCTATTTTTCTGATATATATATATATAATCAACACGCCCTTCTCACAACTCACACACTTTTACTCTCTTCGTTTCTCCTTAATTCCTTTGTTCGTTCGTGCTCTGTTTCTCAAAGGCAATCGAAGATGACGATGAGTGCAGATCAAATTCGTTTTATCGTCGGCATTTTTGGTTCGCACTTTAATCCTCTCTTCTATTCTGTTTTTTCGCAATGCAGATTTTGATTTTATATATATATTGAGAGCTTCTCTGTTAGAGCTGTTTGTAGCTTAAGTTGATTGAAACTGCTTGAATTAATCGATTCGAATGGGTGATTGAATTGAATGCTGTAACTGCGATTTGGTTAAATTTCTTCTAATGAACCGTGGTTTTAAGCTCTCTGTGATATTCCGATTACGGTTTCTGCTACCTAATCATTTATCTGCTACATAATCTAAGAAGTGATAGAAGAATCTGGACGATTAGGCGTAGGACGTATGAATTCAGTTTGTTGACATACAATACATACATGCAGGCATGCATGCATGTGTCATGGCGCCATGCATGTTTGACCATATATATGCTTGATTATGTGTTTTGCCTGATTAAATTAATTTGTAAGGATCAGGCTCATAAAAGTTTCTCTAATGTTCTCCTCTGATCTTCTAATGTGCAGGCAATATCTTATCTTTCTTCCTCTTTGCTTCGCCAATGTAAGATACCTTCATTCTCTATCTCTTTGCTTAATTAAAGTTCTATCTATTTCATATGACAATACATGTACTTTAGGCATCTTAATCCTTCTTTTCTGGAATATTTTGTAAATATACTTCTCTGTCGCTTAGTTAATCAAATTAGGCATCTGAATGGAGAAAATTCAAATTTTAAATACTACTTAAATTACTTTAAATGTATCTCCAGAAGTCATATCCATATTATTTATTGCTGTTCAATTTAATCTGAATTGAAAATCTTGTGTAATTAGACCAACATTTTGGCGAATCATAAAAAACAAATCGGTTGAGGAGTTCCACCCATGGCCATACATAGCTTCTACAATGAACTGTATGATGTGGATTTTCTACGGCATGCCTTTTGTTCATCCCCACAGCGTCCTTGTTGTCTCCATCAACAGCGTTGGTCTCTTCTTGCAGTTGTGCTATCTTTCCGTATTTTTCTGCTACGCCGGCAAACAGAATCGGGTAATTAACTACTCCAGAAACGTTTTGAATTAATTCGGAATTTTTACTTTAAAATTAAGCTCTTATATATGGTTTCATGACCCTTTTTGTTTTTTAATCTCAGAAAATCATAGTTGGCATGTTGTTCTTGGAAATCGTGGGCCTTGCCGCCATCGTAGTTGGAACCATGCTAGGCTTGCACACCACCGCAAGTAGAACCATGATCGTGGGAATTATCTGTACCATCTTTGGAATTTGTATGTATGGAGCGCCTTTATCAGTCATGGTATGTACAAGTTCTACCTAGTTCTGCTGTGATCAATTTCATACACTATATCAAACTAGTATACTTGTCCTCTGGCTAATTTTCTGTTTTTTTGCTGAATACAGTTTAAGGTAATCAGAACAAAGAGCGCTGAGTTCTTGCCTGAGTGTCTTTCCATAGCATGCTTCCTCAATGGAATCTGCTGGGCCGCCTATGCTCTCCTCAAGTTTGACCCCTACATCTTGGTTAGTCTAATTTCCTACTGAAATTTTTTCTTAAATTACATACCCAATCAAACACGTACCGTTAATATTCCTTTTTGTAATTGGAATTTGTATGCTGATTTGCTGTAATGCTGTGATTCTGTAGACTGGTAATGGAATTGGAGCACTATTAGGTTTGATTCAGCTACTGTTGCTCTTTATTTACCGCAATCCAAAGAAAGAGGACGAAAAGCAGCCTACCGTGGAGCTCGTACACAAAGTCTGATTGCCCCCATCTCTCAACAGAAGACTATGGTTCTCTTAGGTTTTGTTTTATTTTTTCTTTTATCCCCTATCCTATATTCCCCGAAATATTATGCGGCATTTACACTCCGGATGTTTTACACTTTCTCATAGTTCGGTTTTGCTGCAAGTTTTAGCAAGTGTTAATTTACTTTCTTTAAACTTAGTTTTAATCAATAGAGATATACAAAAATTTCTTTGAGCATGCTTTCTTTTCCCTTATATATAATTATATACTGGGCATATGCGATAGAGAACATATAAATCTAGACGTCGGTTCTCTAATTTCCATGTTTCCTGGCTTTTTTTTATGTTCAGTTATTGCGCAATGTACTAAGGTTTCTAATAACGTAGTTAAGCAATTTTAATATGCTTAAACTCTCGATCTTCCTTTGTCCTCTATTAAATTTACGCGAAATAGCAATTGAGCTAATCTATGGTTAATTGAATTTTGCCACCTCTAGAACAAACTTTATTCCAATTAGTTCTATGAATGTTTACATGGGGCAGCAATAAGCATGAGATACAAGACCAGTATTTTATCTAGAGCCTTCGATCGGTAGTTGAGTATTAATCGAGTTTGCAATCATTTGGATTACTCCAATCTTTTGCATTATTGCCATTGAACATGATCCGTACCAATATGTGGGTTTCCTGCAAAGTTTCATAACTAACTAAAGTATCTTTAGCTTTGGCATTAATATCCGTAATCCATAACGGATGAAAGAGTTTTGACCTTGAAATAGTATAGTAAATATAATATATATAAGTGTATTTGCAAATAGTGACTGAAAAACTTGTTTCAGGAATAGTCTTAGTGAAATTAAGATTTCACTCACAAATTTTCAACTCTGTTTTCAAGTCAAATTTATATTCAAACACAACTTTAAATTCAACTTTAAATACTTTTATTGTAACTTCAACTACTATTGTCAAAACAGGGGAAATTCAAAAATAGTTACATTTACAAGTGGTCATTCAAAAATAGTCACACTTTCAACCATATAAAGATAAATCTGAACCAAAACATTGTTCAAAATCCGGAAAATACTCGGAGTTCCAGCATAAGTATACTGGAACTCCAGCATAATATAATGGAGTTCATAATATAATAGAGTTCCAACAAAGTATACTGGTCCAGTATAATATGCTGGAAGTTCATACACAGGTACACCGAACTCCAATATATTATGCTAGACCAGTCTCTGTTGCAGCAAAATAGTAGCTATATTTTAATGACTTGACAAATACTGACTATTTTTGAATGATCAGTCCGAAAACTAGCTAGCCCGTGCTATTTTTACTGTCAAAAAACCTACTAATCTTTCATAGCGCCATAAGGTTCTTTCGCGAGGTACTATTACAGTGTGTCCAAAAGCCAAGGGTGTTACTTACACCAAGTGTCTACTTTTATGAGGGCTTTTGCATCCGTACCCACTTTTTGTGCTACGTTTTAAATTATACCCGCTTTGTAAAAAAAATGCATTCGTACCCGCTTTTGCGCATAACTTCAGCATGCGGGGCTGAAGTAGCAAAGACAATCACGCAAAACCTCAGCATTCTAGTAGACGAGCCTGAAGTAGCTTACGAATTCTTCAGCTCTAGTAAATGGGGAACTTCAGCTCTAGAAGTTTTTGTCTTTGTAAATGGGGAAGAACTTCACCTCTAGAGCTGAAGTTTTTGTCTTTGTAAATGGGGAAATTCAGCATACGGGCGAGCTGAAGTTTTGTCTTTTGTAAATGGGGAACTTCAGCATACGGGGCTGAAGTTCCCAAGTTATAATGACAACAACTTCAGCATACGGAGCTGAAGTTTTGTCTTTTGTAAATGGGGAACTTCAGCATACGGGGCTGAAGTTCCCAAGTTATAATGACAACAACTTCAGCATACGGAGCTGAACTGAGGGAACTTCAGCTCTAGAGCCGAAATTTTGTCTTTTGTAAATGGGGAACTTCAGCATAAGGGACTGAAGTTCCCAAGTTATAATGACAACAACTTCAGCATACGGAGCTGAAGTTTTGTCTTTTGTAAATGGGAAACTTCAGCATACGGGGCTGAAGTTTGTAACTGGGAGAGCTGAAGTTTTGTCTTTGTAACTGGGGAACTTCAGCCCCGTATGCTGAAGTTTTGTCTTATAACTGGCGAACTTCAGCTTAACTGGTGAACTTCAGCTCAGCGAGGGAAATGAGAGCTGAAGTTATTTAAAAAGTGGGTACAAATTAAAAGTTTTTAAAAAAGCGGGTATAAGTTAAATGGAGGCGACCAAATAAGGTACCCCGCGCAATTTTTACACTTTTATGGCCTTACATTCATAAGATGATCACTTTTTAAAAATAAGACCTGTGACCAATTACGAGTCCAATTTTGAATATGTGACCACCTCCTAATATAACTCCATAAAAGTGGCTATTTGTTCAAATGTGCAAATGTAAAAGACCACAATGTTTCTATAGTAAAAATAGCACGGGTTAGCCAGTTTTCGAACTGATCATTTAAAAATAGTCAGCGTTGCCAAGTCATTGAAAAATAACCACTATTTTGCTGCAATAGAGACAGGTCTAGCATAATATACTAGAGTTCGGTGTACCTGTGTATGACTTTCAGCATATTAAGCTGGAACTCCAACACGCGGAAAGTTCCAGCATAATATACTGGAGATTGAAACATCTATGTATGAACTTCGAGCATATTATGCTGGACCGGTCCAGTATACTTTGCTGGAACTCCAGTATAATATACCGGAGTTCCAGTATATTATGCTGGAGTATTTTCCTGATTTTGAACAGTACTTTTGTTCAGATTTATCTTTACATGAAAAGTGGCTAAATTTTAATTACTTTTGAAACTGTGACTATTTTTAAATGACCACTTGTAAATCTTGCTATTTTTTGAGTTTCTCACGTTTCTATATTGTCTCGGCCCAATTTAGTAGTAAAGCCCAGAACCCACTTAGATATCCAAGTGAAGTGATACAATTATCTTATCCGGAGCGTGAGGTTGACTTCAGTCTCTGTATTTCCCAATTTTATCCTTATCTCTTGCCACTCTACTCCTGTCCATTACACCAAAATCTTCAATCTTGAATCCACATATCTATATTTCTCCTTTTATAATTGGCCACATTTCTGTCTTCTTCTTCTTTTGTTAGTTAACAGTTACATTTGTCATTCTTTTTTCCTCCAAACCCTAAATGTCCTCTAGTTTTTCCTAACCGTAACTACTTGTAAATTAATCAATGGCAGCTTCTGTTTCCTGCCACTATTTTTCTTCCCCATTAACAACTTCCACCAAACCCATCAAACATTCCCTCAATTACACCCATTTTGCACATTCTCTAAATAAAGGGCCGATCCGCCATTTTGCTCCGCTATGTTCTTCACAACGTTCGCGTCCTTCTGAAATCCAAGAAAAAGAGGCAAGTTCTTTTTTTTTCATATGCATTTCCATTTTATCTTCTTTTTTGAAAAAAAAAAAAAAAAATAGGTATTCATTTCTTCTAAACTTGAATTTTAAGTCATGTAGATTACTATTGCATAGTCACTACATCACAAATTCTCATAGTTAGTGTTAACAAAAAAAATTCAATTACATATATATGGTTTGAGCTGAATCCACAGCCTTAATTGTACAAGCTTAGCATTTTAAGTAACGAAAGGACTGTACTTGACAATGAAAATTTATCTTGAAAGTGCAGAAAGATTGGTTCTTGTCATTGAAGAAGTGTGCAGTTTCGGTTGCATTGTCCGTGAGTTTGTTAAGTGGAGTACCTGGCTTGGAATGGTTGAGTCCTGCCCATGCGAGCACCCCCGCATTACCGGATGTCTCTGTGTTGATCTCAGGGCCACCAATTAAGGATCCAGGGGCGTTATTGAGGTATGCATTGCCTATAAACAACAAGGCTATAAGAGAAGTTCAAAAACCGCTTGAAGATATTACTGATAGTCTTAAGGTTGCTGGTGTGAAGGCGCTTGATTCTGTTGAAAGAGTAAGATGTCATTTGTTTTGGTGCTCCCGCTTTATCATTTATTGGCTTGAATCTGCACCTTATGTAGCTTTTTAGATTTGTAACGGTTGTTCGTATTTCAACTGTGTAGAATACAAGACAGGCATCCCGAGCTCTCAAGCAAGGGAAAACCTTGATTGTTTCAGGACTTGCAAAGTCAAAGGCTGACCACGGCATTGAATTACTAAACAAACTGGAAGCTGGGTTAGATGAGCTTCAAAAAATTGTTGAAGACAAGAATCGAGATGCTGTTGTATCTAAACAGAAAGAATTGCTTAATTATGTTGGAGGGTATGTATAGCTAGGTTAGTCTACTTATAAGAATAAAGAAGTTATTGCTAGCTTAGTCTGCATTGCTCTTTGTACGCGCATTTTCATGCATCCTGTGAGTTGTAAGGTGGAATGCCGTGTCTGGCACTAGTTCTCTGTTTGATGATGCATCAGCATGCTGCCTAATTACTGCTACTTCAGTTGACATCAGTCAGATACATATGCCTAAGGATAAGGTTATGTTCCTTTTTTACCAGATAGTAAGGCTGAGAAAGAGACCAATCATTCAGAGACTTAGTAAAAAGTGTCTCCGGTCTTCTGCCCTGAATATGTATTGGGTAGCTTGGTTTAGGGAAAGTCAATTATCCATGTACAGTGTTTTAGTGTTTTCTATGCATACTTAATAGAGTATTCTAATGGAAAAGGTGTCAAAACCTCTGTCCAAAACAATTTTTTTTCTACGGAAACTTTGAGAAAGCAATTATTTTATTAGAATTTGTTCAATGTAGACACAGAAGTGTCATTGGAGGGATTAATGTAAAAGTTGGGTACTTATTCCAGCTTGACTACCAAAATAATATTTTTTGTTGGCTATGGACCAATTCTAGGATTAGAAAGTGAGGAGCGAGGACGACTTTTAAAAATGGTGAATTTCCAAAATTATGCTTTGCTCATTTAGACCACTTGTCATTGACTGCAGCTGAGATCTTCCTGGGGCATTCGATTTCTGCAGTGTTGAAGAGGATATGGTGGATGGATTCCCATATGAAGTGCCTGAAGAATATCAAAATTTGCCTTTACTGAAGGGAAGAGCAACTGTTGATATGAAGGTCAAAGTTAAAGACAATCCCAACGTGGAGGAATGCGTATTTCGTATCGTTCTAGATGGCTATAATGCTCCAGTTACTGCAGGAAATTTTATAGACTTGGTGGAGAGGCATTTCTATGATGGCATGGAAATTCAAAGAGGTAAGCTTATGATTTTTGCTCTGTTCTTGCACGGAACCAATGGACAAATAAGTTGTCTATGCAGCTAAAGAGGAATGTGTTCTCTATGTAGTTTTCAACCTGTATATCTTCTTGAAACTCATTGTTCTGGATGTTCTGCAGCGGATGGGTTTGTGGTTCAAACAGGAGATCCTGAAGGTCCAGCTGAAGGTTTTATTGACCCCAGTACTGAGAAAACCCGAACAATACCTCTGGAGATTATGGTGGATGGTGAAAAAGCACCATTCTATGGAGAAACTTTAGAAGTAAGTCCATGAAGGTTGTCATTTTGCCTCTGAATTTGACCTCTTAATGTCCTAGCCGTGATAAATTTATTTTAACTTCCAACCTCTCAGCAGAAGTTATATAAGGTATCGTGGCAAATGTTGTTGGCCAAGCCATCATCATGTCTAATATACTCAGCTTCTTGTTTTGGTCTTTGAAATTACTATACACCTGTTACTGTGGAGAGAAAAGCCACTCGCCCCAATGTGTTAGCCATTGCGTGCCTACTCTTGCACGGAGTAGCCGTCATCTGTGGACTAGGACTCGGTAAAAAGAAANCCCCCCCCCCCCCCCCCCCCCCCCCACACGCGCGCACAACACTAAACTCTCCTAACTTGGAAATACCATCACAGCCTTACGCGATCAAGAATATTATCCACTATAGTAAACCAGCAAAATGCCCTTGGTAATACTTTACAAAGATTTCATATTTTCTTGTTCATGTCTGCTTTATCATGTATTCACTTTGCTTTACCTACTTATTCCTTCCTTACTTAATGGCATATACCTACAGGAACTTGGTCTATACAAGGCTCAAACAAGACTCCCCTTCAATGCTTTCGGAACAATGGCCATGGCTAGAGAGGTGAGATGCTTTGACTTTTTCCATTGCTTCTGCCTCTACCATATCGTGTATTTACCAAAAATCATTTGATAATGGTTGCTTACAGGAATTCGAGAATAATTCTGCCTCAAGCCAGGTGTTTTGGCTATTGAAAGAAAGTGAGCTGACTCCTAGCAATGCCAATATATTGGATGGTCGATATGCTGTGTTTGGTTATGTGACAGAAAATGAGGACTTTTTGGCAGATCTGAAGGTGGGAGATGTGATAGACTCGATACAAGTTATATCTGGCCTCGATAATCTTGTGAACCCAAGCTACAAGATCGCTGGTTAAATGTCGTTTTTGTGATGAATGATAGGCATTAACACCTGCATTGGGTCTGTTCACAAAACTCTGAAGACCATAATCATTATATTATCATATTATATTCAGTAATTGCAGTTTCTTGTTTTCAAAATTTCATCTTAAGGTTGGAGGGGAAAGCTGTAATCTGAATCCCCAGAATTAGGCCAAAGGTACAATTTAACTTCCCACTAAATTCAGGAACTAAACGTGGAACAAATACAAAATCTTTGTTTAATCGTTCTCCATCCCACTAAAACTTTAACTACAGGCACATTCATAATCCGAACTGATAATTCCCTTGATATTGTCCCAATTGTAATATAAATTCCTGCCTTATCACGAACCAACCACTCCTAAAGGTATTTTGAAGATTAAACGTAATGGAGAGAAGGTATCATTATCATCTACTTTCCCAATATAAAGGAGTTAGTTAACTTGTTTCACTGGGAACTGATTATTACAAAAATAAAAAGGTTAAGAGTAAGGCACAACACGGTAGGCACATACCTCGGGCGCCATATAACCTAGGATTCAGTCTCCCCGCTCATTTCATTAGGATTTGAAGATTCAACACGAGCAACAACGAAATCTGGGGACGTGCAGTTCCCACTAGAATTCATCATTTCAGCATGTTGCGGAATTGAAGGATTGCATATAGGTGTTCGTAACACGCAGCGGAAGACAATAATAATTCTAGACAGATCTTTTCGTGTTTAAAATTTATTTACATGTCAAAGATCGGATCTAAGACGTATCTAGTGAAGAGAGTCTCGTTTCAAAATTTCTTCGATAGTGCGAAGACTCAATGCGTGTCCTAGACCGATCCTTGCTATCAACTCTTTGATCGATGAAATCCGCGAACAAATTGAACGAAAAACTTGTGCTGAAACTTTTCTCAAAAATCTCAACTCAAATTAGAAGAACAAAAAACACTTTTTTTGTAATTGTATTTTCTCTCTTGACTTTGTATTGCACTCTCACTTTCATAAAGTATTTTTCTTTCTCAAGAATTAATTCCCAAAGTCGCACGACAAAAACTGTTCTTGTACGTTTTTCTCTTAATTTTGTGCCTTCTTAAAAGTATTATTTTTCACCGTGGCCTCTTAACCCTTAGTGATGTACGTATATATCACTTAAGCCAACAATACCTTTCATTAGGTTAAGGAAACATAAAAACGTGATTTACTTCTTTTACAAGTTCATTCAAAATTGAACTTTAAAACTTTTTCTATTAGAAAACTAAATCACATTCCGTACATGAACGGAAGCCACGTCCTTTATGAACCTTTTAGTTCAATCTAAATTGAATAGTACAAATCCCATTTTTAATGGGATGTACGTGATTGAAATAAGCGGACAAGTCCTTTTGGACTTTTACGTTAATCTAATTACAAAATTAAATTGATGTTATATACAACCTTTATATATATATATATATATACAATTTAATTTTCTTATTTCAAATAGAAAACTTCAATTTGTTCACAATATTAATTATATCCTCTGTGCTAGCATGAATATAATAATATTTCACTTAAACTAATAACTAAATTTATTTGACTAATTAAATTTCTTAATTTAATTATCAAATAATAAAGTAATTAATCCTTTAGCAAAGATCAGAACACTCGTTAGTGTGCGACCCCATAGGTTCAATACTAAGCCGGTAGTAAATTGATCACATCAATATACTAATCAAGGGTGACGTCTAGCAACACTCCTTAACAACCGGATAGAATGAAGTATACAATTTACTCTCAAGAACCAGTAGAAGAATAATGTAGTAATTCCTTTTGTCCTTATAGCTTAAGATCACCCTAAGATATGGTTCAACTGTCAATCCTAATAGGCGACCTACTATGTGTTCATGTCAAATATAATTAACCACTGAATGACCTAAGAAACTCTTTTCTTCTTTCATTCAATTGCCCTGACCAAGGACTTAGTTTGGTCGTTTATAGTTCATGACAACATGGAGCTTAAACTCATTACCAAGAGTTGACAGATTCCATCTTGGTCAATCACTAATTCTACAAGCATTTAATCATACCCAATATCCTTTCAACTATCGCTCTAGGGCCATAGGTGTCTGGTATCAAAGAACAATAAATAACTTGTTAATTACTATGATGATCTCAGGTCAAAGGAAACTCTTACATCACATTCTTCAAGAGAATATCCTATTGACAGTTTATGGTAATTCTAACCATTAGGAATTATCCAATGAGTTGGTTCAATGATCATATCTCTATATGCATCATCTATCTATGTGATTTAGTTAATGAGATCAACTAATCTTTATTCAATAAAGACGATCACATAAATATTGATTTAACCGGATTACTAATGTCCAAATTAATAATCCTAATATCAAGAACAAATTTAGATTAAACTATAAGAAACCTCACTCTTATTATCATTATCTCCATCACAATATCAAGTCTAAAAATTTAATCAAGGACCTTATCAAGTTAATCAAGCAATTAATAATGACTATGATAAAAGAATATCAAATGCCATATATATTTTATATCAAATAATGTTCACAAAAATATGTTCAAATCATCATATATGATATTGGATCTAGGGCATATCGATTATATCCCTAACAATCTCCCACTTGCACTAGAACCAATCGCTCTTGTACTTCATTCCCATTTTCCACTTGTGCTTGTCAAACTCCTTTGTGCCAAGGGCTTTAGTGAATTGATCTGCAGCATTTTCCTTTCCATCAACCTTTTGAATCTCGACGTCTACACGTTCAATGATCTTTCTTATCAAGTGATACCTTCGCAGAACGTATTTGGACTTTTGGTGTGATCTTGGTTCTTTTGCTTGAGCAATGGCTCCAGTATGTCACACAACAGTGGAACCGCACCTTCTATTGAAGGAACCACACCAAGTTCAGTTAAACCATTGGTATCGGGCCCGTATTACGTTTCCGGAGCCCGATACAGAATTGTTATAGTATTTGAACGCTATCTGTGAAATTTGGTGAGAAATGAAGTTTATTTGACGTGATTCGGACGTCCGGTTGAGAAATAGTGAACTTTAAGTGTTCTTGAGAAAAATGATAAGTTTTGAGGTTTAATTCATAGTTCTACATGTTATTTTCATGATTTGATCGCACGAGCAAGCCCGTATGATATTTTTAGACTTGCGTGCATGTTTGGTTTAGAGCCCCGAGGGCTCGGGTGAGTTTCAGATAGGTCACGAAATGTTTTATACTTAGAAAAGTTGATGGTTTTTGTTGTTACTGGTGCTCAGCTATTTTGTTCATGCGTTTGCGTGGAGTCACTCGCGAACGCGTAGAGTAAATTAACTAGGGCCACCTTTTTGTGTTATATGAACGCGTAACCCCTCACGCAAACGCGAAGCACTGGCGGGGTAAAGCTTCGCGAACGCGTCTTGGTCCACGCGAACGCGATGAATTAACTGGGCCTGGGGGAGGAAGTCTGTTAACACTATGCAGTCGCCAACACTGGGCCGCGATCGCGATCGCCCAGTTCCTAAAGCTACGAGAACGCGGCCAGGCTCACGCGATCTCCTAGAAGGCCTGCCCAGCTATATAAAATAATTTTGAAACTCGGGCAGAACCTATTTTCACATATTTTTCGAACTACCAAGCCTTAAGGACGATTTTCTTCACCAAAGTTCATCCCCTAAGTGTAGGTAAATAATTCTAAACCTATCTCTTTCAATTACCCAATATTTTTCATCACTTTTAAATCAAAAATCAAGAATTTCCACAGTAAAAATTGAGGGTTTGGGTAGAATTAGGGAATTTTGTAAAAACGGGATTTTGACCTCGAATTGAGGCTGAATTTCAAAACTAATTGCATATTCGGGCTCGGGGGTGAATGGTTAAACGGAATTTGGTCCGAACTCCGAGTTTGGAAGCAGGCCCGGGGTCGAGTTTTAACTTTTTTTTTAGAAAACTTAGGAAAACCATAATTTTTCAATAAAGTTGGTTTCTTTAGCATTAATTAATGATATTAAACTAATTATGATTAGATTCGAATGTCTTGGAGGTGAATTCGAAAGGAAAAGCGGTAATTAAGCAGTGAGTGGCCTGCAGAATTGAGGTACGTGTTGTGTCTAACCTTAGTTTGAGGGAATAGGTATTGTGTGACTACTTGTTACCTGTTTTTTTGTTAAATCCAATGTATAGGTGAAGTGACAAATACCTATACGTTGTGGTCAGGTCATACCATACGAGTAAATGCTATTTCTTATTATTCTGGTTGTCTTAAAGCCTATCATCTGTGATTGTCGTTGTTAGTGAAATGTTGAGAACATTGAGTTGAGATTGAAATGATAAATGATGATAGTAACCATGATGAAATTGATTTATTGTGAAATACCCTTTTATGTTTATTGATGAATTAATGAGATTGTGAGGAAGAGTGTAAAGCACGAAGGGTGATGTCGTGCATGATTTATTTATAAAGTGAGGAAGATAGTAAAGCATGAAGGGTGATGCCGTGCAATTCTCAATTATAATCTGGTGAGGATGAGAGTAAAAGTACGAAGGGTGATGCCGTGTATTCTATTTATTATTTGGTGAGGCTGAGAGTAAAAACATGAAGGGTGATGCCGTGCAAGTTTACTTTCTATCTTTGATTGCTAAAATTATTGTTGATCACTATCTGTGTTTGTCTGATTGTTTTCCTCATTCCTTATGTTGAACATTCCCTATCGCATGCTCCCTTCCCATTAATTGTTGTTTATATACATTAATTGCTATTATTTCCTGTTAGCATGATTTCGATGTCCAGATTTTATGTGGTGTCTTGTCCTAGCCTCGTCACTACTTCGCTGAGGTTAGGCTCGACACTTACTCAGTACATGGGGTCGGTTGTACTGATACTGTACTCTGCACTCTTTTGTGCAGATCCAGGTACTGACCAGAGTTAGGAGATATCAGTAGCTGCGCATTTTTGTTCGGAGACTGATCTGCTGGCGTCCGCAGACTCCTGGAGTCTTCTCCTATTCACTTAGATACTGTTTTATTTCACTCGAAACAGATACATTATTTCATTCAGCCCATTTATTTGTAGTATTATTTAGTAGTTCGTGAATTGTGACACTAGACTCTGGGGTAGTTTCATAGTTATATATTTAGTTCGTGGTTCGCTTTATTTATTTATTTATCATTTTATTTTCTTGGAATGCTAATCATCATAAATCATTAGATTTAATCTATTCTAAATTTGTTTTTATTGCGTTTAAATAAGTAACTAAAGGAACAATAGCTAATCGAATTCTAACATCGGCTTGCCTAGCAAGTATTGTGTTAGGCGCCATCACGATCCCGTGGTTTGGGAATTTGGATCGTGACAATTATTATGTTCCAAAATATTTTTTTTCATCATTCTCTACTTTTGTTTCCTTAATAATTCAATTGAGAAAAATAACAATGTATGGTACATCAGCATACAAATTAAAAATAAATTTCGTACAAATTAATGCAACTTATTTACAACGTATCTACAACTTTCAATATTATTTCTACCCAGTTAAATACAACTACAATATCATATAATTTAAATACAATTTTTATGCAATTTTTATATAATATGTCTTTCGTATATTTTGTATCTGATTTATACATAGTAAAAACACATTTCATACAACTAGTTATATATTATATAACTTATTTATAACTTATCTACAATTTTCATACATTATTTCTACCTAGTTATATACAACTACAATATTATACAACTTAAATATAAATTCTGTTCAAATTTTATACAATATGTCTTTGTATATATATCTTGTATCTGATTTGTATATATTTTGTCTGTGGTGTGTGCTTTTTCCTCTCTAAAATTTCAATCAAAACTCACTCTCTTAATACAATTTTGATACATATCAATTACTTTATGTGAAAAAGATTGTATTGATAACTTAAATATAAATTTTATACAACGATTCATACATTATACAACTATTTTTTAACTTTCATACAACACTCAAATAAAAAAAAATATATAACTACAACAGAATATAATTATACTACAATTTCGTAAGTATGTTGTATGTCATGTCTTCTTCTTCTTCTTCTTCTTCTTTCAATATGAAATTCAGCCTTCAAATCTAATCTTCACCAAACACCTTCAAAATTGAAATATAAACTCCAAACAATTGATTTCTAACAACATCTAATCCAAACAAATAATGGTTTTTGATATCCCAAATTCGAATTCAAAGCTTCAAAGCTTTTTAATGGCTGTCGATGGTAGAGAGTCAAACACCTTCAAAATTTATTGATTGACAATTTCATTTGAACACCAATTGTGCAACATGAAAGGAAATTGCTAAGTTAAAACTCTATGGTAAAACGATTGAAATCCATTGATGAATTCCAGTAAAAATATAAACAACATGAAAGGACTTAAAATAGAGGATATCAGAGGAAGAAAAATTAGGGAAAAAACAGAGAATGAGAGACTTAGAGAGAGAGCGTCGGAGAGAGACAGACGGAGAGAGAGCGCAGGAGGTAGAGAGTATAAAGATGAGAAATAATTGATTCCATTCAATTGCTAATATAAAAGGATACTCATTTAATTCCTAAAGTGTAGTATATAATTAGTAAATTGTAATGCCTATGCAATTAAATTGAAATTTGAGTAGGAAGGATAATAAAGTTTCAAATAATATATGGGAAAGTAAAAATTCTGGCATTGACAAAGCTTATAACTTCATTGACATATCACAAAAATAGGAAATTCGAAGTATCAAAAAGTATGATAAGTGCCGTCGGCGAAATTTGAGACTGCATAAGTTAAATATGATTATCCGTATTTCCGTACCTACGTTTTGCAAATTGCAAACAAATAGCTCTTTAATTCGTGAAATCATACTTTCACGGTTTCATCTAATCAAACGCAAGCTTTAATGCTAAAATTACAGCCATCGATAAATATAATCTCATTCTGGTACAATTACAACATAAAGTAAATAAATGGACTTTAGGTTCAACTCAATTCAAAAAATTACTATCATGAGATAAAGATTGTCCAATAACATATTTTTCACGACTCAAAATCCATAATATCGTGATGGCGCCGGACAATACTGTCAGGCAAGCCAATCATTAAATGGTTAAGTTAAATTTCCTGTTTTAACATTTTTGAAATCATTACCTTTCACTTTATTACATAATAACTGAATAAAATTTGCTAAGTAAATACGACAGTTTAATATTCCATTTTATAAAATATATCCGAAACACATTCCAGAACCCGGTGTCACAAGTGCATGAGCAAATTCTAAGAATTTCACAAGTACTACAAAGTTTGTCCGAAATACAAATTAGATAAGGAATTTAAAATGAAACTAAATATGATATGAGGAAAAATCTGTCGGCTGCGGGTCGCCTCCGGATGATACAACTCACCTAAGTCTCCAAGCGGCCACATCGTTGTGATAGTACTTGTGCAATAAAAATGCACAGGAAGTGTAGCATGAGTACGAAAATAACGAGTACTCAATAAGTATCCCGCCTAACCTCAGAGAGGTAGTGACGAGAGGTCGAATTTGACACTTGCTATAAGTCAGTTTAGTATAATCAAGTGAGATGCTAAACATGAGTATCATAGGCAAATTTAATAATAATCAAGGATAAGAAATATCAACTTCTTTCACATTTAACACATTAAATCTTCGTCATTTTAGTTGGCAATTTTACAACTTCTTACGCCAATAAACAGTAATAATTACAGGAAATATGCATCAATTATCATGCGCAAGAAAATGCCGAGGGTCGAACGGCGGGGACCAACAATAATAAAATGTGCACTGCCGAGGGTCGAACGACCCGAACCATAGATGCCTCTATCTGCCCCGCTCGCGAATCGAACATGCGACGCGGTTAACATAATAATAGGGCTACCCTGCTCGCGAATCATACCTGCGACTCGGGCGCCCGTATAAATATACATAAATACAGGGTCATCCTGTTCGCGAATCATACATGCGACTCAGGCACCCAAAGTTACTCATATTCACACCAATAAACCACATTTTTATCAGGAAAATTAGTTGTTAATGAACTGATAAAATTCTCATTTTAATAAACATGAGAATAGTATTTAAAACCTTTCTGGAGATTTACTTGCCAATTTCGACAGGGTTCCAAACTCTAAAGATTTATCCGAAACACAATTATCCAAGGAAGAATCAATTCTCCTTCTAGGTGATTAAGAAAAGTAAACTCTATCCTTCTCAGAGATTTAGATGCTAATTGAAAGCATCACATGATATTTTATTGACAAGGTCACAAGTACAACAAGTAAAGTATGCTAGTGGGTCCTAGACTACCCGGACATGTCATAATAGTAGTTACGCACGGGCTCCCATCACCTCGTGTGTACGTAACCCTCACAAATAATAGCATGTATTCATTTAGTTCACCTATGGGGACAATTCCCCCTCACAAAGTTAGAAAGGAGACTTACCTTACTCCGAAATTCCATAACCGGCTTCCAAGCCCTTCCGACGACTTCAATTGATGCACAACGCCCCAAAACTATTCAAATAACGGGCAAATCAATAAAAAATCACTCTAATACTTGTAACAATTCAAATTATATAAGTTCCCAACTCCGCTCGAAAAGTTGACCAACATGCCCTCGGGCCCACGTGCCCGAATATCGAAATTTCTCGAAGATAAATTCTACCCATAGCTTTACTAACTCAATTATATAATTTACTCTTATTTTCATGCTCAAATTCATGGTAAAAGCCCAAAAATTCAATTCTAGGTCTTCCCCAAAAATCCCAAATTTATACTAATTTTCCATGTCTAAGTCCATGTAAGATCACATATTTAACTCAAAAATAGGAAGAAATCACTTACCTAGTGTTGCTTGGTGAAAATTCCTCCTTGAGCTCTGCAAAATCGTCCAAACCAAATGAAAGAAATGAAAGAAATGGGCCAAAACTCGCATTTAAAACAATCTTCCCAGGCTTCATCGAGTTGTACCTTGCTTTGTGCAGGTTGTACATCCTATTATAATTTTTTCTTGTTGAACACCTTCTGTTAAAACCCCATAGCTCCTTGTAGAAATATCCAAATGACAAACGGTGCTAATATTTAGAAACTAGACTCGAAGATATTTCATTTGATAGGCTGTACACCATATAACTATTTATATATTCCGAGATATGAGCTTCCAAAGTTGGCTCCATGCATTGGTAAATTCTGTCGAAACTGCTTCACCAGCCGTCTTCAATCGATCATAACTTTCTGATCAAATGTCCAAATCATGAATTGTTTAACTTTCTGAAAACTAGAATGAAAGGGATACAATTTTGTGTTCTGCAAATTTTCAGATTCCTTATAGATTTTGATATATACCTCTTCGATGCATCAGTTGCTGTCCAAAACAGATTTGCAGCAGAAATTTCAGCAGCTATCTTGGCCCGAAATCCATTCCGTTAGCCTTCCCAAATCCACCCGAGGCCCTCGGAAGCTTAACCAAATATACCAACATGTCTCAAAACATGATACGAACTCGCTCGAGGCCTCAAATCACATCAAACAATGTCGAAATCATGAATCGCACTCCAATTCAAGCTTTATGATTTGAAATTTCAAACTTCTACATCCGATGCCGAAACCTATCAAATCACGTCCTATTGACCCCAAATTTTTCACACAAGTCATATTAGACATTACGGACCTGCTCAAACTTTCGGAATTGGAATCCGACCCCGATATTAAAAAGTCAAACTCTCGGTCAAACTTCTCAAAAACCTTCAAATGTCTATCTTTAGCCAAATGACTTCAAAATGACCTACGGACATCCGAATTCACTTCCGATCGCGCTCCCAACTCCAGAATCACCATACGAAGTTATTTCTCAGGTCAGAATCCCAAACGGACATCAATAACTCTGAAATGCTTTCCAACCCAAATTTATGGAATCTTTCTAAAACACTAACTTCCACAAAATACGCCGAAACGCTCCCTGGTTATCCAAAACCCGATCCGGACATACGCCCAAGTCTCATCGTACGAACCTGCAGGAACCTTCAAATCCCGATTCGGAGGTCGTTTACTCAAAATTCCAATCTTAGTCTATTTCTCCAACTTAAGGCTTCCTAAATGAGAATTTTCTTTCCAAATTAACTCTAAACTTCCAGAAATTCAATTCCGACCACACCTACAAGTCATAATACCTGAAACGGAGTTGGTCATGACCTCAAAATGCTGAACGACGCGCTAGAGCTCAAAATGACTAGTCGGGTCGTTACAATATTGTTGCTAAAGATCATGGGTTAACTAGTACACAATCACACACAAAGCAAATAGAGAATAAAAATCAACAAAAAGATTTAACGAGGTTTGGCTATGCCTAATTCTCGGGACAAAGGCAGAGAGAGTTTTCCATTATAAATGAGAAGAAACGCACAATACAATCTATAGGATCCCTAACTACAACCCCTATATATATATCCCAAACAGTCTCAAGCCTATAAGAAAAAGGTTTCCCAATTTGACAAGGACTATAGGTTTTCCTTTCCCAAATCTATTAGGAAAATGGGTTTTCCTAAACCTATAGGGATTATGGTTTTCCTAAAAATACAAGGAAATAATTCAAGCCACAAAATAACAAATCTTCCCCTTAGCTTGAATTCTCTTCATCAACAGGAACAACGTCTCTCTACCTTGCCCTGAGCCCTCGCAAGGGCTCTATCCATTGCCGCACACATCAACCAAGTCTAGGCAACACCTAAACTTGTTAAGAGACTCAATCTCTTTAGCCATAACACTAATCCATCGATTTGGTTCGGTACTCTGAATAGCTTCTGAGTAGCTATAACACTCAAATGCATCAACGGTCTTTGCAACTGCCAAAGAAAATTCCACTGGATTCGTATATCCAAGAAGATTCCCATCAACTACGTTTGCAAACCTTTGCAGTCAGTTGATCACTCTCTTCTATTTGCCTGTTGCAATGTTATATGGTTGTTGTTGTGAAAGTGCATCAACATTATCATCTTGGTCAATATTTTGCACCTCCTCCACTTCCTCTACTTTAGAACTACTGGGATGAGCTAGTGGAGATTCAATTTCTAGCTCTATGTGGTCACTGACACCACGATTTGTTTCTTCTATTGCCTTCTCCCTCTGACTGTCCAGTGATGAAGGTTCATTAAATGTTACATCCCTACTGATAATTAGACCCGGAGTCTTTTGATCTGTGCACCACAACCTATAACCTTTCACTCTAGTTGCATACCCTAGAAATATGACTTCTTTGTTCTCGACTCAAGTTTTCCATCCCTCACATGAGCATAAGCAGGACAACCAAATATCCTTAAATTTGAATAATCAGCAGACGAACCGGACCATACCTCAAAACGAGTTTTGAACTCAATAGCCGTGGATGGAGATCTATTGACCAAATGACAAGCTGTATTGATTGCTTCAGCCCAAAAATCTTTGCTAACACATGAGTGTGAAAGCATGCTTCGTGCCCTATAACAAAGCGTTCTATTCATACGTTCTGCAACACCATTTTGTTGTGATGTTCCAACACAAGTGCAGTGTCTCACTATGCCCTCTTTTCTGCAGAAATTATCGAACTCAGAATTGCAAAATTCCAACCCATTGTCAGTTCGAAGACGCTTAACTTTTATTTCCGTCTACCTCTCAACCATCGTCTTCCATTTAACAAATGTCAGAAATGCCTCATCTTTTGTTTTCAGAAAATACACCCACACCATCCTGGAGAAATCATCGATCAAAGTCATAAAATACCTGGAACCACTCTTGGAGGGAACTTTGTTTGGACCCCACAAGTTAGAGTGTATATAATCTAATTTGTCTCTGGTCTTGTGCTCGGCCTTCTTGCTGAACTTTATCGTTGTCTGTTTACCAAACACACAATGCTCACAAAAATTCAAAACTTGATTTTTGTACCCATTCAGCAAATTCTTCTTACTCAACAAAGACAATCCATTATCACTCATATGGCCAAGTTGCAAGTGCCACAACTGAGACTGATTCAGATCACTTTTTCCAGAAGCTACAGCAGCTTTCCCTTCAACTACACTGGCTTGAAGATGATACAATTTAGAATGTAATTTACCCTTCATGAGTACCATGGATCCTTTACACACCTTAAGTATTCCAGTCTCGGAGTGAAATTTATACCCTTGATCATCCAAAGTCGAAAGAGAAATCAAATTTCTCTTTATCCGAGGAACATGCCAACACTCAATATTTCTGATAATTCCGTCGAACATTATCAATTTTATGTTACCAACCCCCTCTACTGGTAATGGATTATCATCTCCCATGTAGACAGGCTCACTCATTTTCTTGTAAGTTGCAAATCAATTCTTGTATGGACACATGTGAAAAGTAGCACCAGAATCAAGAACCCAAGAATTCTTCTCATGACTAGAACTCACAGCACAGACTTCCCCTGCATAGTCACTATCATTAGAATTATTGTAAGTGTCAACAATATTTGTCGAATGACTTATTTTCTGCTTTCCTCTTTTCTCCTTCAGCTTAGAACAATCTCTCTTGTATTTACCTTGCTCCCTGCACTCATAACAATGTTGCTTCCTCACTCTAGATTTTGATATCCATATTCTTCAGGTCCATTATAATTTAATTAAACTCATCAAGGTGAGTTTTAACAGGTGTACCTTCATTCATACGGAGATTGTATAACCTTTTTTTTAGGTAGAGGCGGTTTGTTAGCGATTTCTTAGAATACAGATCTTCCAGCTTCTTCCAAGCCGTTGCTGCAGAAGTTTCTTCAGTAATTTTCCGAAGAACGCTATCTGTAACGCTCATGAAGATCGCACTCAAAGCCCTCTCCTTCATGTCTTCCTACTTTGTCTCTTTCATCTCTTCAGGAAAATCCTCATCAATTTCCTTCCATAACCCTTGTAACACCAGGGACGATTTAATCCTAATCTTTCATAGACTGAAACTAGAACCCTCGTCAAATTTTTCTACTTCGTACTTTGTTGAAGATGATGAAGACATCTTAACCCTAGATTATATATAGAAACTCGAACCTTGATATGATACCAATTGTTGCGGAATATCGTGAGTTAACTAGCACACAACCACATATAAAGCAAATAGAGAAGAAAAATCAACACAGGGATTTAACGAGGTTCGGCTAAGCCTAATCCTCGGGACAAAGGCAGAGAGAGTTTTTCACTATGAATGAGAAGAAAAGCACAGTACAATCTATAGGATCCCCAACTACAACCCCTATATATATATCCCAAATAGTCTCAAGCCGATAAGAGAAAGGTTTCCCAATTTGACAAGGACTATAGGTTTTTCTTTTCCAAATCTATTAGGACAATGCGTTTTCAACACATATAAATAACAGTGGTTCATTCCATTTACAAGTGTGTGACACTTAATACCATCGTTACGCCCAGGAATGTATCTTAGAGCGTCGACAAATATAATATGTGATCCAACATTGAACAAATAAAAAATTGTAAGGAATATGGCTACAATATGTTTATACCAAATTAACAAATGTAATACATGTGTGTTTCATATACAAATTTATTATTGTCCTTTAAAATTTTGCTAATAGTGGTCATACAACTATCTAACTCCTAACTCAAGAAAATGGAGTACTGCGACAAAATACACCAAACGGTATAGTAGATTTCAAGTGAATAGTTTGATGAAATATATTCCTATACTATAAGCGGAGAAAACCAAGCAGCTCATGGTCAACATGTATGCCTGGCATAGGGATATTTCTGAAATTTCATACTTTATATGCTTTCAAGGTATTGTACTTAGGGGTCGCTTGGTAGGGTGTATAAGAATAGTGCGGAATAAGGTGTATTAATAATACATGGATTCGTAATGCATGGGTTAGTAATACAAGCATTAGTTATGCAGATATTATTTCTTATCTATAGTTTGATTCGGTGTATTAAAATTATAATGCATTGCATAATTTTTAAGAAAAATTATTGTTTACAAAAATGCCCTCCATATTCTCTAGCTTTAAGAAACTTTAAGGACAATTTTATCTTTAACCCTGCTAATGCATGCATTAATAGCCTTGGTATTACCAATGCCATAATTTTTTATGGATTACTCATGCGTAGGATAATGCCAAGTATGATGTATAAATACGCAGGTTGAAAAAATATACCAAATAATGTATTAGTAATGTATAGAGTTAATGTTTGCATTATTTTTTCTAATACTTCCTACTAAACGACCCCTTATTAGCTTTTTTGCTTGTACACACTTGATAAGTTTGCTGGAATTATGGGGTCCACCTCAACTTTCCATGCTTCGTGTCACGACCCGAATTTCCCACCGTCAGGACCGTGATGGCGCCTAACATTGAACCCGCTAGGCAAGCCAACGCTAATGTTTATTTACCTTATTCAGTTATTCTTTTTTTTTTTAACAGATAACCAAACTTTATAATAAAATCAAGGAATTTAAAATACGAGATAACACGATTCAACAGTTTGATATAATACTAATAAGAAATCCAGAACCGAAGTACTCCCAGAAACAAGTATCACAATCTCACGGACTGTCTATGAATACTACAAATAGGAGTCTGAATAAAATATAAGTATAATCTGTCTCAGAAGTAAATAAGAACATAATAGATAAAATAGGAAGGGACGCCAAGACCTGCGGACGTCTGTAGAACTACCTCGGAGTCTCCGCTGGACTAAAGGCAGCAACCCTAATCTAAGGTCCGAAGGGTCCAGTACCGGGATCTACACAAAAATGCAGCGTGTAGTATTGGGGTAGTACAACAATTTCTTTCAAAAATTCGTTTCTCGGGCTTGGGACCTCGGAATTCAATTCCTGGCATACGCCCAAGCCCCATATTTTCCTACGGACCCTCTGGGACCGTCAAATCACAGGTCTGGGTCCGTTTACCCAAAATGTTGACCGAAGTGAACTTAAATTCAATTTTAAAGGCAAAATTAGCATTTTTCTCATATAAAAGCTTTCCGGATATACGCCCGGACTGCGCATGCAAAATGAGGTTTTCAAGGCCTCGGAACACAGTTTTGACTTATAAAATGAGAGATGACTTTTTGGTTCATCAGATTCTCCACCTCTAAAACAAACGTTCGTCCTCAAACGGAGATAGAAAAGTAACAGAATCGAGTAAAAGGTGGGGATACCGGCTCCGCATATCGGACTCGGACCCCCAGGTAGCTGCCTCGGCAGGCTAAATTCTCCACTGAACACGAGCCGAAGGATAACTCTTCGATTTCAACTAACGAACCTGCCGGTCTGATACGGCTACCGTCTCCTCCTCATAGGTCAAATCCTTGTCCAACTGGACACTGCTGAAGTCTAACACATGGGCCAGATCGCCGTGATACTTCCGAAGCATAGACACATGAAATACTGGATGCACAACTGATAAATTCGGTGGCAACGCAAGTCTGTAAGCCACCTCTCCCACTCTATCAAAGATCTCAAACGGGCCAATGTACCTAGGGCTTAGCTTGCCCTTCTTCCCAAATCCCATCACGCCCTTTATGGGCGACAGCCAAAGTAACACCCGCTCTCCGACCATGAATGCCACATCACGAACTCGACGATCGACATAACTCTTCTGCCTGGAATGAGTTGTACGAAGTCTATCCTAAATGATCTTAACCTTATCCAAGGCATCCTGCACTAAGTCTGTACCTAACAACCGAGCCTCTCCCGGTTCAAACCACCCAACCGGCGACCGACACCGCCTACAATATAATGTCTCATAGGGAGCCATCTGAATGCTCGACTGATAGATGTTGTTGTAGGCAAACTGAGCTAATGGCAAGAACGGATCCCAAGAACCTCCAAAGTCAATGACACATGCTCACAACATATCCTCCAAAATCTGAATAGTACGGTCGGACTGTCCGTCTGTCTGAGGATAAAATGTTGTGCTCAACTCAACCCTCGTGCCCAACACACGCTGAACTGCCCTCCAGAAATGCGAGGTAAACTGCGTACCTCGGTCAGAAATAATAGACACGGACACACCATGTAGACGAACAATCTCCCTAATGTAGATCTCTGTCAATCTTTCCGAAGAATATGAAACTGCCACAAGAATGAAATGCGCTGACTTGATCACCCTATCCATAATAACCCATAATGCATCGAACTTCCTCTGAGTTCGTGGGAGTCCAACAACGAAATCCATGGTGATACGCTCTCACTTCCACTCAGGAATCTCAATCTGCTGCAATAAACCACCATGTCTCTGATGCTCGTACTTTACCTGCTGACAATTCAAGCACCGAGCTACACATGCCACAATATCCTTCTTCATCCTCCTCCACCAATAATTCTACCGCAAATCCTGATACAGTTTTGCGGTGCTCGGATAAATGGAGTACCGGGAACTATGAGCCTCCTCTAATATCAACTCACGAAGTCCATCCACATTGGGAACACAAATACGTCCATGCATCCGTAAAATCCCATCGTCACCAACTGTAACCTTCTTGGCACCACCGTGGCGCACCGTGTCTCTAAGGAAACACAAATGAGGATCATCTTGCTTCCGATCTCGAATACGATCAAATAATGAAAGAACGAGCAACTGTATAAGCTAAAACACGATCGGGCTCAGAAACATCCAATCTCATTAACCGATTGGCTAAAGCCTGAACATCCAAAGCAAGTGGTCTCTCCTAGACCGAAATATATGCAAGATTACCCATACTGGCTGACTTCCTACTCAAAGCATCAACCACCACGTGGGCCTTCCCCGAACGATATAAGATGGTGATGTCATAGTCTTTCAACAGCTCCAACCATCTCCTTTGCCTCAAATTCAACTCCTTCTGCTTGAACAAATATTGCAAACTTTTATGATCCGTGAACACCTCACATGACACGCCATAAAGATAATGCCACCAAATCTTCAGCGCATGGACAGTGGCTGCTAACTCCAAATCATGAACTGGATAATTCTTCTCGTGGATCTTCAACTGACGCGAAGCATATGCAATGACCTTGCCATCCTGCATCAACATTGCACCATGTCCAACCCGAGATGCATCAAAATACACAATATATGGCCCTGAACCTATAGGCAAAACCAACACCGGCGCCGTAGTCAAAGTTGTCTTGAGCTTTTGGAAGCTCTCCTCACACTCCTATGACCACCTGAACTGGGCACCCTTCTGAGTCAACCTGGTCATCGGGGCTTCAATAGACGAAAATTCCTCCATAAATCGACGGTAATAGCCCGCCAAACCCAAGAAACTCCGGATTCCTGTAGCTGATGTGGGTCTAGGCCAATTCTTAACCGCTGAAATTTTCTTAGGATCCACCTGAATACCATCCACTGATACAACATGACCCAGGAATGCAACTGAACTCAACCAAAAATCACATTTCGAAAACTTAGCATACAACTGACTTTCCTTCAGAGTCTGGAGAACGACTTGAAGGTGCTACTCATGCTCCTCCCGGCTGCGGGAATAAATCAGAATATCATAAATGAAGAAAATCACGAAGTAATCCAAATAAGGCCTGAACACTCGGTTCATCAAGTCCATGAAAGCTACTGGGGCATTTGTCAACCCGCATGACATCACTAAGAACTCATAATGCCCGTACCGAGTGCGAAAAGTTGTCTTAGGGACATCGGATGCCCTAATCCTCAACTGAAGGTATCCAGATCTCAAATCAATCTTCAAAAATACCTTGGAACCCTAAAGCTGATCGAACAAATCATCAATCCTCGATAAAAGATACTTATTCTTGATGGTAACCTTGTTCAACTGCCGATAATCTATGCACATCTGATGTGTGGCTAGAATTCGTGATTTTAAGCATTATATACCTCGCATTTTATGTGCTTTAATGATAAAATACACGTCGTATGTGCTTAATAGGGTTTATTTTATGTGTAGGTGAATTGGAAATGGAAACGGGGCTAAACGGATGCAAATACGTCGAAGAATACGCGAGAGGGGACACCCGGGGGATAGCCAGGCGCCAAGCCAAACAGCCTGGGGCAGCCTGGCGTTACCCAGGCGTTAGACCCATAACGCCTGGGGGGACCAGGCGTTACCCAGGCCTTAGGGCTGTAACGCCTGGCCCTGCCTGGC
>MDKI01069017.1:0-33056 GCA_005239505.1 Nicotiana paniculata | reverse complement strand
TGTCACTTTAAGTGTAAAAACTCCCGTACCCCTTTTGGGGCGTATAAAAAGGGAGGTGTGACAACATCAATGGCCTCAACTGGCATAATGGCTGACGGATCTCCAACTACCTTCTTCAACATACACACATGGAATACCGGGTGGACTAATGGCATTTCGGGTGGTAGCTCAAGCTTGTACGCGACCTGGCCAATTCTTTGAATAATTTTGTATGGCCCGACATACCTCGGACTTAATTTCCCTTTTCTCCCAAACTGCATAATACCCTTTATGGGGGAAACCTTCAAGAATACCCAATCATCTTCTTTGAACTCTAAGTCTCTGCCATGAATATCAAATAGGATTTTTGATGGCTTCAAGCAGTTTTCAACCGTTCCTTTATGATCCTAACCTTCTCCATAGCATGATGCACAAGGTCTGGCCCTATCAAGTCATCTTCCCCAATCCCGAACCACCCAATAGGAGATCTATATCTCCTACCGTACAATTACTCAAATGGTGCCATCTGAATACTCACATGAAAGTTTTTGTTATAAGAAAACTCTATGAGTGGCAAATGATCGTCCCAGCTACCCTTGAAATCAAGAACACAAGCACGCAACATCCTCAAGCGTCCGAATAGTCTGCTCTGCTTGCCCATCGACCTGTGGATGGAAGGCTGTGCTAAGATTTACCTGAGTACTCAAACCTTGCTGAAATTTCTTCCAACTATTGATCGTGAATTGAGCCCCTCGATTGTAAATGATAGAAACTGGAGTGCCATGAAGCCTGACTATTTCCTTGATATACAACTGGGCATACTGTTCCGTTGTGTTGGTAGATTTAACTAGAAAGAAGTGTGCTGATTTCATAAGCCGGTCCACGATCACCCAAATTGAGTCAAACTTGCACAGAGTGCGCGGTAGTCCTACCACAAAGTCCATATTAATCATTTCCCACTGCCATATTTGAATTTTTATAATTTGTGCTAACCCACCGAGCCTTTGATGCCCAGCCTTCACTTGCTGAGAGTTTGGACATTTTGCGACAAAGTCCGTTACATTCTTCTTCATGTCATTCCACCAATATATTTTCTTGAGATCATGATACATCTTCGTAGAACCCGGGTGCACAGAATACCTAGAAGTGTGAGCCTCGGTCAGGATCCTTTCCCGGAGACCATGTACATACAGAACACATAGTCGCCCTTGGTACCTTAGCGTACCATCATTCATACCAAGCGTAAAAGCCATCATTTTATGTTTATGAATCCCCTCATTCAGTTGTACCAACAATGGATCATTGTATTGTTTCTCTTTGACTTCCGCAACAAGCGGTGATTCATCCGTGTTTTGCACAATTATCCCTCCTTCAATAGAGTCCGCAAGACAAACTCCCAAACAAGCTAGCTGGTGAACCTCCCTGGCCAATGGACTTTGACATGCCTCCAAGTGAGCCAAACTACCCATAGATTTCTGGCTAAGAGCCTCTTCCACAACATTGGCTTTCCCCGGGTGATACAGAATATCGATGTTATAATCCTTGAGTAACTCAAGCCATATTCTTTGCCTCAGATTCAGCTCTTTTTGTTTGAAAGTATATTGAAGACTCTTGTGGTCTATAAATACATCCACATGGACCCACTACAAGTTCTAAGTCATGTGTTAGATAGTTCTTTTCATGATTATTGAGTTGCTTATAAGCATAAGCTATAACGTTGCCTTGTTGCATCAACACACACCCAAGCCCGATCGTTGAAGCATCATAATATACCACAAACCCATTTGTGCCCTCTGGCAGGGTCAACACCGGTGTCGTTGTCAACCTTGATTTCAACTCCTGGAAGCTCCTTTCACAAGCATCAGACCATTGGAACTTATCCGCTTTCTATGCCAATTTAGCCAGTGGGAAGGCAAGAGTAGAGAACCCCTCCACAAACTTCCTGTAATACACTGCTAATCCCAAGAAACTGCGAATCTCGGTTGGCGTTGTAGGCCTAGGCCAATTCTTTACTGCTGAAATCTTTTGAGGATCCACCTTAATTCCTTCTCTGGAAACAACATGATCCAAGAATGTGACAAATTCGAGCCAAAATTCATACTTTGAAAATTTCACGTACAATTGGTGCTGATGAAGAGTCTGCAACACTGCCATGAGATGATCGGTATGGTCCTCCCGACCTCGCGAATACACAAAAATATCGTCAATGAATACTATCACAAAGGAGTCGAGGAAAGGCTTGAAGACCCGATTCATAAGATCCATGAAACTTGTTGGGGCATTTGTTAGCCCGAAAGACATTGCCAAAAAATTGAAGTGCCCATACCGGGTTCTGAAAGCTATTTTTGGAATATCCTGCTCCCTTATCTTCAATTGCTGATACCCGGATCATAAATCAATTTTGGAGAAGTATATAGCACCCTCTAAATGATCAAACAAATCATCTATTTTTGGTAACTGGTACTTATTTTTTGTTGTGACTTTGTTGAGCTTCCGGTAGTCAACACACATCGTTAGCAATCCATCTTTCTTCCTCACAAAGAGAACCAGTGCGCCCCAGGGTGACACACTCGGTCGGATGAAACCTTTTTCTAACAAATCCTTCAATTGCTCTTTTATTTCCTTCAATTTTGTTGGTGCCATCTTGTAGGAAGAAATAGATATAGGCTTGTCTAGCATCACATCAATCCCAACATCAATATCCCTGACTGGCGGAATCCTTGGGAGTTCATCAGGAAAGACCTTTGGAAATTCATTCACAAATGGCACAGACTCGACTGTAGGTGCCTCCTCATCGGTTTCTGTAACCCGGACCAAATGGTAGATACACCCCTTATTAATCAGCTTTGTGGCCTTAAGGTAAGAAATAAACCTGCCATTTGGCACCACATTATCCCTCTTCCATTAAACAACTAGCAAATTAGGAAATTCAAGGCTCATAGTTATAGTTCGACAATCAAGCTTGGCAAAAAATGAATAAAGACAATCCATCCCCATTATTATATCAAAGTAAACATTCCCCAATTCACTGAGGTCAGCTATGGTATCCCGTCCAGAAACAGTGACAACACAATCTCTACAAACCCGTGCGGCCATAATAGACTCACAAACTGGAGTAGATACAGAGAATGGCTCATGAAGGTGTTTTGGTTCTATCCCAAATTCCATAACAACAAGGTGGAACCGGGATAAATAAGGGCATATACATCATGATTGAATAGTCAATATACCCGTGAAAACATCAGGAGAAGCCTCCGCACTCTGGGGACCGCTCAGAGCATAGAAACGGTCGGGTCCTCCCGAACTCTGTGCACCACCCCTAGTTGTACCATGCCCTGCGGGTGTTGGAGTACCTCGAGCTGGAGAGGGTGTTGAGGATGTAGCAGCTGCAGGACTGGATGGCTGTGATGTGCCACGGCCCGGACCTTGGTGGGATAAACGACATTCTCTTTGGATATGGCCCCTCAAGCTGCACCCGTAGCATATAGGTAAGTCCATGTAGCAAATCCCCAAATGAACCTTCCCACACCTGGTGTCGGGCCCCGTTTTCTCGCGAAAGTGGGTTTTGACATGTGACAAATCTGTTAAATGGGTGTTTAAAGAAAAGAGTCACCACATGTCGAAACCCGCTTTTGCGAGAAAACACATGTTGTCACCCCCCGTTTTCTCGCGGAAGTGGGTTTCGATATGTTATAACTCTTTTAAATGGGTGTTAATAGAGAAGAGTCACCACCTAATGATTTTAAGGTGCGTTAAGGCACCTATTGTGCAAATAACTATGTTCTACTAGTCAACGCCACCAAAGATCGGGTAAGGGCTCAAGCTACATCAAAGAGAATGTGTTAGGCACTCCTCGAAGTCCACAATTGTGGTCCTGACCGAACTTAAAATTATGTGGATTTGGATAAGTGATCAAATAAGCAAAGAGAGTACGAAAATCAAAGAATTTTATTACAAAAACCTTAATGCGACTATAGGGGTACTACTGTTCCGATTCTACTAGAAAGAAATAAGGAAGGGGGGGAGGGGGGGTCCTAAGTTTTTAGCCTAAAGGATCACCCCGTGAAACATAAATAATATTTCGCAACTCCCTTAGGGTAGGGAATTACTCATATTATCCAGCGGGCACAGACTATCATCTCCTATTACCCGATTACTATTTTAATGTTGTTTACCTAAAGCGCTCTAATTCAATTCTAGGTCGTGCCCTTTGCGTGCACTACCTGTCCCATACCTATGGTCTAGGAGGTTTTGGACCTCTATTAGGTGGTTCTAGACCTTACCTAGGCTGCTCATAATGAAAAAAAAAAAGATAAGCGACAAACAAAAACACGTAAGACTTCATGTAAAAGTCGTTAGAGGCTCACACTAACCTCTACACCTAGACAACAAATGCATGCAAATAGATATTCAGGTTAGGAGGTTTCAGAATTAAGAACCTTAGGCCTTATAGACATGATTTCTAGGTGACTTTGAATTAAAGTATGTTGGAAGTTTCAGATGCAAGATGTTACTCGTAGACAGGATTATATAATTTTCACAAGCTGATTATTGAAATCGCATGTTTCAAGTTATTAAACCTATAGCTGTTATGCCTAGGTGATCTACGCAGTCAAAGATAGCAAAATCTGTTGGGGAAAAGTCCCAGAATTATTCATGCACTCTAATAGTTGCGTTCACAAACAGTATTTGAGCGATTTATCATTAACAAATTATGGAGAGTAATTATACCCTAAAGGCACGATTTCTAACGTTTCTACTTAAAGGTGATTTTATAGTCATAACTTAATCCTATAGGCATATCTTCTAGATGAACAATGCCAAACGGAATGATTAGAATCTTATAGGCATGATTTCTAGTGAGTGATGTGAATTGAAAGAAAAATCAGTGACATTGATTCCTATAGGCAGATTTTCTAATAACACATAGCAGTAAACATAATTGCCGCACTTTTTTTATCCATGTTTTCTAGCAGGAAGTGCGTGTGTGCGCGCGCTTCTCCTAATGATATGATTTCTATAGTGCACATAGTGATTGAATAGAACATATAGAAAATAAACCACTAAGTCCTATAGACATATTATCTAGCAATTTTGTATGCAAATATTAAAATCTACCTATTTCCCATTTTTACTAACACCCCAATCGTTTATACAAAGTAATTACAAGACCGATGATGAGTAAGATACAAAATGTTACACAAATAATAACAATAGGCCTACATCAGGCCCAAGTGAAATACCAGCACTATCTGGGCCTTCAGTAATTCTCACACAGCATGCCCAGACCTCTAATAAGGATCCATATTCACCACACAACCCCAGAATCCATAAAGGAGCCCAAAGTTGATTCATATAACCATATTGCCAAGCATTTCCCCATTTAAACCAAAAACATAGATATACATCAGATAATAGGAGAAAAAAGGTTGAATAGGGCTAGCCTTGGCTTTCAGCCAACTGAGATGAGACATTCAAGAGAGCATAGGTGACAAGTGAAAGAGAGTGGACAATGGTTGAGAGACAGGAATTGAGGGATACACTTATAACTAAAAAAAAAATATATAGCAAAGTTGAGCATATAGAACAACTAATCAAACAGGTCATAGGATTTAGAAGCAGGTTCAACACTTAGCACATAGTCAGTCACCTATTGGCAGAGTTAGGAAAATAACAAGTTTGCAGGATTGAAAAAGATCATCATGCACAGATACATAGTACCAAATAAGTTAAAATCCTAGAGGTACAAATTGTGCTAAGTATATATCCTAGTGTCATAAGATAGACATGTTAACTTCACATCAGGCAGCAGAATAATATTTAGACATGATAGGGAAGCACATATTATGACAACTACTAGTGAATCAAGTAAGCCAAAAACATGTTGAAGGGTATATTAACTGGGAACTAGTCATGGTTGATATAATAGGATATTGACATAGAATTAAAACATACTATATATGCAAGATTGCTATTACAAGATTGCGACTATGTAGCCATTGTATATTGTTGAGCTCAACTTCTTGTATGATTCTTAGTGAAGGGATTTCTACTTCAGCAGGAATAACCGCTTCTATACCATAGACCAATAAATAAGGAGTTGCCCATGTTGATGTGCGAACCTTGGTACGATATCCAAGTAGAGAAAACGGTAGCTTCTCATGCCATTGTTTGTGATTATATACTATTTTCCTCAATATCTTCTTGATGTTCTTATTGGAGGTATCTACAACTCCATTCATTTGTGGCATGTATGATGTGGAATTCGTGTGATTGATCTTGAAATTCTCACACATGGCCCTCGTCAGATCACTGTTAAGGTTGGCGGCGTTGTCGGTGATGATTGATTTTCTAGTACCCCGAATCAACAAACAATGCGATCCCGAATAAAATCTATAACGACCTTCTTAGTTACAACCTTGTAATATGTGTCTTCAACCGATTTTGTGAAATAGTCTATGGCCGCTATGATGAACCTGTGCCCATTTCAAGTAGCGAGTTTGATTGGATCAATGACATCCATCCCCCAAGCGAATAAGGTCCAGGGTGCACTTGTTGCGTTATCTCATTACAAACAGTCGTAGGTTCATCGGGATAAGTATTAATAATTTTGTAGAGAGAAAATGTAAAGAATAATAATAAATACTAAAAATATCAATGCATTATTAAAAATATTGAAAATGTCAAACAAGTACGACTCGATGACTCGAGCAATTATTTCAAAACAAAATACGCTCAAAATAAAATACTGGAAATGTCTTAGATGCTCATAAAATTGTTGTCAAAAATAAGTGATGATAATTGCCAGGCTACCCAGGAACTCGATGGGACCTTGATGGTGCAACAGTCTAGTTCTTGAGCACAGTACCTTCCTCCATGGTCTAAATAGTAAGGCCTTCCTCCTCCTCCTCCTCCTCCTCCTCCTCCTCCTCTTTAACTATCGCACTGCAATCCATCTCTTCATCGTCCAGAAACAGCTTCCTTATGCCAGCTAAAACTTCATCTTCTTCAGACCCCCATATCATGTCATCTTGATGAAATGTCCGGTGCAGATGGGATACTAGTTGTTCTAGCGGATAATAAGGACCACGCCATGGCAGTAACCAATCCCGATACTCTTGCCAAGTGTATTCATACCCAAGTCCAAAAGTTGTACCATGACGCTTTAGTTGTATCAGTTTGGTGATCCCTTGGAGATTTTTGCCGAGACCCTTGCCAGTTCATACCCTGTCCATGAAAATATGCTTTCTATCTTATTGCTCCACCATTTGTCTTTCTCAATTACGTTGACGCGCTCAATGTGATGGTATGTTTCTCCACCCAACTACCTTCTGTTCTTGATGACTGGAACAGTCTGATTGGTATAAATGGGATTACTCTCGTCTCCATGGATGATCACTTCCTGATGGTTCCACTCAAACTTCACAGTCGGATGTAGAGTAGAAGCTACATCCCCAGAAGTATGTATCCAGGGTTTCCCCAACAATATATTGTAGGTAGCAGATATATACAGTACTTGAAACTCGACATCAAACTAGGTTGGGCCAATCTATAGGCTGACTTTGATCTCTCCAATTGTGGCCCTTTGAGATCCATCAAATGCTTTCACATTTATACTTCCTTCCCGTATCTCGTGTAGTCCTTTACCCAACTTCTTCTGAGTAGTTAGTGGACGTATGTTGAGACTTGAGCCCCCATCTGTCAAGACTCTGGAAATGATTTGTCCTCAAATTTCAATGTGATATGTAGTGCCCTGTTGTGGCTTAGTCCTTCTGGTGGTAGTTCGTCTTCATGAAAAGTGATTTTGTGGCTTTCCAATACCTGCCCCACCATGTTGGCCATTTCCCCTTTGGTGATGTTGGTGGGTACATAATCTTCACTCAGCACCTTCATCAGGGCATTCCTATGTGTCACGAAGTTTTGTAGCAGTGATAAAATGGATATCTGAGCAAATTTTTTGTTCAGATAGTCAACCACAGAGTATTCTCTTTCTTGCACCATTCTCCAAAGGTCATCCAGGCCGGTCTCAATGATGGGCGGCTTAGATGAAGCTTCTTTGTTTGTTCCTACCAAGTGTTCGGGTGTATAAACCATATCGGTTTTAGTCATGCCCTGTGCTGCAACTGTTTCTTCCTTTTTTGATTTTCCTTTCCTTCTTACTTCTGCAACATATTCCCATGGTATGGCATTATACTTATAAGACGGCGTAGGTACTACCATAACGGTGAAGGGTGTGATCACCTCAACTTCAAACGGAGTTGGTGCGGCTACCTCAACTTCAATTGGTTCCTGAATTCATACCACGATAGGCTTGAGAGTTACTGGAGATGTTTTAGGATCATCCCCTTCCCGAATAAGTCCAATTGACCCTTCTGTATCCCATTCTTCATTGGTATCTATCACATTTACTCCCTCACCTCTGCGATCCGAGAGAGGATTGTTACGAACGTTGGGTGCATCCTTTTTCGCCTATATGAGGTTAGTGCCAATTATGTCGGAATCTTATCCTCCAGAGTCAGACACTTATTAATAGTATGAACCTTCATGCCTGAATGATAGTCATATGTCTTGTTTAGGTTAATCCACTGAGAAGAGTTTTCCATGGCAACAACGGGAATATGAGTGATATAACCAGCAACCTTCAGTCTCTTGTATAGTTGGTCTATGGGTTCAGCAATCGAAGTGTATTGTATGGGTGGTCTTCGGTCGAAATTTTGTCTTTGTTTTTGGTAATTTTGGTGGCTTGGTGGTGAGTGGTAATATGCGGATTTGGTGTTATAAGTGTGGTAGGTGGCGACAGGTTTTTGGTATCTGGAGGGTGAAGGCTGATATGTGGGTGGAGGTGTTTGGTATGTGAGAGGAGACTTTGGACCTTAGGCTACCATTACTTCACCCACTTCTTTGTTCTTGGAGATACCTCATGGCTGCAAAGCTTTATTTGTGGCTTGGAGTGCTTCGAGGTTTTTCACCATTCCGCTTTTGATCCCTTCTTCTATTTTTTCCCCCAGCTTGATGATGTTAGAGAATTTATGGTTTTCAATAACCATCAATCTTGAGTAGTACTGCGGGTCTTGAGCTCTGACGAAGAACTTATTCATATGTTCTTCTTCAAGTGCCAGCCTTACTTTCGCGGCTTCATACCTCCATCAAGTATCATACTCGCGGAAGATTTTTGTTGGTTTCTTCTTGAGTTTTTAGATGTAGAAAACATCTGGTGCGTTCTCCGTGTAGAATAAATCGATCCATGATATATGATGACATTCTCACCCAATTAACCCACTTCATTGGGTTCTAACTGATGTACCAAGACAAAGAATCTCCAATGAGGCTCTTTATGAACAGGTTCATATGAATTCGTTCATCTTTGCCAACCCTTACAAGTTTGTCACAATACGTTCTTAGATGCACTTTTGGATCACTAGTTCTGTCGAACATTTCGCACTTGGGAGGTTTGTAACCCTCCGGTAGTTCTACAACTGGTTGAATACACAAATCGCCATAAAAACCCTCAGTGCCCTTGCCACCTTCGACACTCTGAACTCAGGCAGTGAGCTTCTTGAGTTCTTCCGCCATGTTCTTGATTTGCAGATCCTTCTTGATGGATTCCGGTATATATAGGGTCAGTTGTGGGGTATGGGGTAAAGTTTCCACATATATGGGATTGCTTTGGTGGACTCCGGGAATCTGGGCATAATGGTTGTCATTGTTCGAGTTTTGGGGATCAGGAGTAGCCTACGGTGCATTTTGATGAGTGTGGTAAGTGGTGGTTTGTGGATATTGAGTTGGATGGTGATGGTGTTGTGGAGGAGTAGGTACTGGTGGAGGATTATGGTTCTAAGGAGGTGTGGTGTATTGATATGGCGCGGGAGGATTTGCTGGTGGATTTTGGTTATGTGTGTTTTGGGGAGGTGTCGGGTTTTAGGCATTTGTGTTTTGTTGGTTAATGTCAGGGACGTTTAGGGTGAGGGAAAGGTTTTCCAAGTTTCGGACCTGCTCAATTTCCCCTTGTAGCTCCAATATTTTCTGTTCCAGGCGTAGGACCAATTCATTCTGTGCTGGAGTACTCTGACCATCTGAAGTTTCAACGTTCACTTCATTGTCCTTTCTGATACCGCTTAGATCGTCCATTTTTCTCTTCCCTTTGCTCTTGCCTTTAGGATCACTTGGTGGAGGAGGAGGTGGAGGACCTCTGGATCTAGTGTGATATGCGCATGATGCCAGTATGCACGAACCAACCTTGGGGAATAAGAATAATCAAAAGAAAGAAAAACAAAAGGTAACCAAGTCAGTCAAGAATATTGGAAGAATGTTTGCGATATTGAACATGCTTTGAAAAATTATAAATTCATGTCCTAATTTGAGGGACCCCGTTGTGCCCGAGGTATACCTAAGCGACACATAGACTTGGAGAAAATTGATACCAAAAATTGTGTCATTTCATTAATGTGAAAAATGAATCAAATCCTTACTAAAACGACAATAATGAGAAAGTCACTAATGGCATTTGCCTTATTACAATCTAAAACGAATCTAGAAAATAGTAAAGAAACATTGTTTCCTAATCTACTTGACCTTATAAGGACTTTCTCCTTGCTTGCTTTTTAGATCCATCAATCAGGTTTCCCAAGTCGCGTATATCCAACAATAGGTAAGCCTTTGCTAGATTCCCTCGTTCATTTCTATCCATGTTCTGACAATCTTAAAGTCTCTTCCTCATATTTCCCTCAAGCTCCATCAACCCTTGCTCCAAATATTCCAATCTCTCTGTTGACTTGGTAGAAATTTCTCTCCATTCATTGATTGCTTCCATATCCACTTTGTGCTGTTCCAAATGCCTAGCTCAGACTCGAATACCCTTTTGTGCAACATCCTATACTTGACTTCTGCTTCGGGGGCGTCATCTATGACCCTATTTTTCAGATTAATTCCCAGCTTGACATATCCTGCTATGTCGTCTACCAACCATGATGGGTAGAACTACACATGGTCGGCGTGATACCTATCTGGCTCGATAGTATCATTTTCCATAATGACCTTCTGATTCCACATATGTTTTGCCTCGAACTTCAGTGGAATGATGTTCTCTTTAAAATCTGCTTTGTACTGGACCATGTTGGAAATCCGAGGTATAAGTTGTTTTTATCTCGCTTTCCTCATTAACCTTATAGGAACATAATGATAGATTCCCCTTAACCCGAGCAACAGTAGACGAGTAGTTTCTCTTGATCTGATGATGAACTCATTGCTAGGGAATCATTCAAACATCTAATGTACCTTTTCATCGATCAGACTGTTGAAGAAACGCACCTAGCTCATAGCATTTCTCGATTGTGCAAACCTTTGTGGGATAAATGTCATTCTCTTTTGGTGATGGTAAGCTATGTAGTTATTCAATGGTATTTGTAGAAGTCTTGGCAATATTCTCCCCTCTAGCAATGTTCTAATAACCAAACTTGCAGTAACATATTACAACCCTCGAAGTGTCCAAACCCCTTCTTGCACCGATATAGATCGCAGTACATTTCAGCTAAGATCATGGGGACTATAGTATGGGTTTTTCCCTTGATTCCTTCCATTAGAGTCCTGGCGACCATGGCTAGACGAGTATGGATCCTTCCGTCTTTCATCAAAAATTTCAGCAACCCCAAGAATCAGCCAATGAACATATAAACTCGACGGTGCGTCCAACCCAAGGAAGTAATGGAAAGTTCATCATGATGAAGGAGATATGACTTGATGTGCCCATAACGTTCATAAAGTAATTCAAATGGGATGTATGACTTTTTCAAGCAAAGCAACTCATCATTTTTCATGAAACCCAGCATTTTCATAAAACTGCGAGGGGTGCGATTCTCTGGTACTAATAAACCCGGATTATCCCATGCCATCTTAGCGAAGCCTCCTATTTCTTCTAAGAGAGAAGTTATTTCTATGTCACCAAAGAGGAAGACGACCCTTTTTTCATCCCAAAACATAGTGGCAGCCTCAATCAATGCTCCATTCGGCCGGATGTCCAGCAAGGATGGTAGATTACCTAGGACTCTTCTCACATGATTCTTGTCGCTAGGCGTGAGATTTTTCCACCAATCAAGCAACAGAGGTGGGATTTTTTGAACCATGCCGAACCTGGGGACTTCGTTCTTCATTCTCTACAAACAAATAAGGTTAGCTCACTCCCCTTCCCGATTCGACTATTTACACACTAATGATCAACATATTGGAATGTTTTCTCCAAGTAATGCACATAACATGATGGTGTCCATTGGGATTATGGAAACCCCGTCAGACATTGGTCAAGTCTTATCTTAGCGGGATGTCACATAATAACGTTCTAACCCGTACTAGATTTAACATGATGCATGCACGTTTGATATTGGAATAAGGTTTCTAGAATGTCCTGGACCGGTACTCTCAAGTGGACAACTTAAGAGGGAAAGGCACGGGACTGTCGATTGCATCACTGATGTACTAGTCTATCGTAAATAAGCCTTTCTGATTTAAAGGTGTAATTTTGGAAAAGCGCGGACACTCATCAAGTGCCTCTATGTTGATAACTGGTCATGAGTGGAGTGTGATGTGGAGCATGCTTTATGCAAAGATAATAACATGTTGTCAAGTATTTGCATAGTAAACATGTAAAAGCAGTAAATGCAGTATTAAGGTAAAACATGAAAGACATAAAAGAAAGACAAAGGAAGAAGTTACTTCGTGGAATATATGAGAATGTAATAAAACAAGCAAGGGAGTAGGGACGGTAGATACATGATATAGCAATATTTAAAAAATAAAGAGCATCTTAGAGAATATAAAGGCGAATAGGAAAGGGATGTGCATGTTATGACCAATATAAGAAAAAAAAGACGGAGAAGGGAAGGGATGTGCATGTTATAACGGATTTAAACAAGTAAGGGATAACGGGAAAAAGATGTGCATGTAATAGCAAAATTTAACAAATAAAGATGGAAAAGGAATGCGCGTTTTACAACAAAGAAAACTAATCCACATAAGCCAAGTTCTTTATGGTAAGAGCCTAAGTGTAAATCCCCAGCAGAGTCGGCTTGCTGTCGCGCCCCGTTTTCTCGCGAAAGCGGGTTTCTACATGTGACAACTCTTTTAAATGGGTGTTAAAAGAGAACAGTCATCACCTAACAATTTTAAGGTGAATTAGGGCACCTATTGTTCAAATAACTCTGTTCTAGTAGTCAACGCCACCAAAGATCGGGTAACGGCTCAAGTTACCTTAAAGAGAAGGTGTTAGGCACACCTCGAGGTCCACAACTGTGGGTCCCGGGCGAACTTAAAATTATGTGGATTTGGCTAAGTGATCAAATAAGAAAAGAGAGTACGAAAATCAAAGAATTTTATTACAAAAATCTTAATGCGAATAAAGGGGTACAACTGTTCTGATTCTACTAGAAAGAAAGAAGGAAGGGAGGGAGGGATCCTAATTTTTTTAGCCTAAAGGATCACCCCGTGCAACATAAATAATATTTCGCAACTCCCTTAGGGTAGGGAATTACTCATATTATCCAGCAGGCACAGACTATCATCTCCCGCTACCTGATTACTATGTTAAAGTTGTTTATATAAAGCGCTCTAATTCAATTCTAAGTTGTGCCCTACGCGTGCACTATCCATCCCATAAGTATGGTCCAGGAGGTTTTGGACCTCTATTAGGTGGTTCTAGACCTTACCTAGGCTGCTTAAAATGAAAAAAAAAGAGCTAAAAAACAGACAAAAACACGTAAGACTTCATGTAAAGGCAGTTAGAGGCTCACATTAACCTCCACACTTAGACAAAAAGTGCTCGCAAACAGATATTCAGGTTAGGAGGTTTCAGAATTATGAACCTTAGGCCTCATAGACTTTGAACTAAAGTATGCGGGCAGTTTCAGATGCAATATGTTACTCGTACACAGGATTATATAGTTGTCACAAACTCATTATTGAAATTGTAGGTTTCAAGTTATTAAACCTATAGGTGTTATGCGTGGGTGATCTACGCAGTCAAAGATAGCAAAATCTGTTGGGGAAAAGTCCTAGAATTATTCATGCTCTCTAACAGTAGCATACACAAATAGTATTTGAGCAATTTAGCATTGACAAATTATGGCGAGTAATTATACCCAATTGTCAGGATTTCTAATATTAGTACTTAAAACTGATTTTATTGTCATATCTTAATCCTATAGGCATATTGTCTGGATGAACAACGCCAAACAGAATAATTAGAATATTATAGGCATGATTTCTAGTGAGTGATGTGAATTGATAGAAAAATCAGTGACATTGATTTCTATAGGAAGATTTTCTAATAACACGTAGCAGTAAACATAATTGCCGCATTTTTTTTATTCATGTTGGCTAGCAGGTAGTGTGTGTGTGTGTGTGCGCGCTTCTCCTAATGGCACGATTTCTATAGTGAACATAGTGATTGAATAGCACATATAGCAAATAAATCATTAAGTCCTATAGACATATTATCTACCCATTTTTGTATGCAAATATTAAAATCTACCCATTTCCCATTTTTACAAACACCCCAATCGATTATACAAAGTTATAACAGGCCCAGTGATGAGTAAGATACAAAATGTTATACAAGTAATGACAATAGGCCTACAGTAGGCCCAAGTGAAATACCCAGCACTGTCTGGGCCTTCAGTAATTCTCACACAGCATGCCCAGACTTCTAATAAGGAGCCATATTCATTACAAGACCCCTGAATCCATAAAAGAGCCCAACGTCGATTCATATAACCATATTGCCAAACATTGCCCCATTTAAACCAACCAACTTAGATATACAGCAAATAATATGAGGAAAAGGGTTGAATAGTAGTAGTTTAAGTTTCAGGAAATGATTAAGGACCCAAATTCTAGTGTGTCAGATTTCACAAGGGCCTCAAATGGACCCCCGCCAGTGTTCACACTAGAGAGGTAGTAAAAGCCTAGGTAGACTTGGCTTTCAGCCGGCTAAGAATGATACATTCAAGAGAGCATAGGTGACAAGTTAAAGAAAATGGACAATGGTTAAGAGACAGGAACTGAGGGATACACTTATAACTAAAAAAACATAGCAAAGTTGAGAATATAGAGAAACTAATCAAATATTTCATAGGATTTAGAAGAAAGTTCAGTAAGGATTTAGAAGCAGGTTCAACACTTAGCACATAGGAAGTCACCTATTGGCAGAGTTAGGAAAATAACAATTTGCAGGATTGATAAAGATCATTATGCACAAATACATAATACCAAATAAGTGAAAACCTTATAGGTCCAAATTATGCTAAGTATATATTCTAGAGTCATACGATAGCCATGTTAACTTCACATTAGGTAGCAGAACAATATTTAGACATGATAGGAAAGCACAGATTATGACAACTACTGGTGAATCAAGTGAGCCAAAAATATGTTGAGGGGTATATTAACTGGGAACTAGTCATGGTTGATAGATTGGGATCTTGACACAAAATTAAAACATACTACATATGCAAGATTGCTGTTACAGAGATTCATAACAGAATGGGAAGATAAACTCATGTCATACAGTAAGTGTAAGCATTCAGGTTTTGACATAATAGACTAATTAACTAAAAGAAGTCCAAATTATGTAGATGGAGCATATTCAAATAACAGAATTGAATGACTTAAGAAAAATTAATCACCAAAGAGATGCTAACAAGTACAAAGGTCACACACAACAATAGTTCAGAACACATTGGTTAACAGACTTAAGAGAATCTAAATCACTTGAATCAGGCTTAGGCATGTTTCAAACTACCAACATTATGTGAAACTAAATTCCAAAGAGACCTAAAACTAAGATAAAGCAAACAGAATTGCGCACAAGAATAACCTAGAAACACATTAGGCTATTAACTTCAGAAGTGAGAACATATGCGAATTACAGACACATAAGAATGAAATTGCAAAAGTCCAGTAACTCACCATTTAAACGAATAACAGTAAAGAACAAAATTCCACATGAACGCAGAATCCCAATGCGTCAAAGTTCCCAAGAGCTTCGAAAGAACTCCAGGCAATGCTCGCACCAAGGGAAGGTTGAGTAACAGAGTCTTAGTGACCTTGGCTTTTATCCGTCCAAAACAGAATACATAACAAGAGAATATCATAACAAAAGCCCCAATGTTTAGTAAAGAATAGGTCGATTAAAATCTGCCTAAAATAGGAATAGGAAGGGGTTTATATAGCAGTAAAAACTGAACGAACAAACAAGAAAACAAAACAAATCAAACGTAGAATAAAGAAAGAATGCATGCAAAATCAGTTCAAAAATTGATTTTGGAGAGAAATCGGGTAAACCCTAGTTTTTAAGAGGGAAAGTGTAAATCAACAAAGATCCTAACGAAATCAGACTTACATAGCGTGGTATTGAACGCATGTAGACGAAATGATGCTCAAAAATCAAAGATTCGAACTGCTTTGATTTGATCTCACAAGATCTTGCTTGCCATACTTAGGAAACAACCTATGTAACACCACAAACGAATAATCAGAACCAAAATGTTTCAAATATGGTAAGAGAACAATGGTCAAATCCCATTATCAGTAATCCGAGGGATTAAGGGGAGGCGGCTAGGGTTTTTTAGAAGAGAGAAGGGAGGTTGAGAGAATTTAAGGGAGGCGGATTAAGGGGAATGGATTAGGGCTTCATGGGTTTTGGTAATAAAATAAGGGTGGGGTAGTTATAGACCGTTGATCTTGAAAAATCAACGGTCGAGATTAAGGGATGGGTGGAGCGGGTCATTTGAAACGAGTACCGACCGTGTTAATTAAAGGGGTCATTTGGTTTGGGCTTCTAATGCTGGGAAAAAGGCATTGGGCTAAGGTTTTTGTCCGAAAATTAGCCCTATATTGGTCCAATAATTAAATACACAAAAATAATTTAAAAAAATAATTAATAAATAATAAAATACTACTTGTTAAATAAAATTATTAAAAATAATAACTTAACATTATAAAAATATACAAAATATGATTTTAGCCGCAACAATGTAAAAAATATTATTATGCATAGCGTATAGGCTATTATTGCTAAATTATGTAAATAGCCTAAAACTACAAAATATAATTATACAAAATAAAGTAAAACATTATGAAGCATATATGGATGATTGAGTCATTACAAAATAATTTAAAAGGTAATTAATAAATATTTGAACAATATAAATGCAAGAAAATTAATTTTAAAGCTTTAAAATCATGAAAAATTATAGAAAATGCTTGCATAAATCTTGTAAATAAAATAATGATACAAAATGGTGTTTTAAAAGTATTAATACTTGTTTGAAAAATATAAGGGCAAAATTGGGTATCAACACCTGGGACATGGGGGCCTCCGCAGCTGTTGGGATCTCTCTCCTGACTGACCCTACTTGCAGTGCACTGGCTGAAGACTAAGCAACAGACTAGGATGACCCTGATGACCCTCCCCTAAAAGCTTATATTCCCCCACCAAATGATCCCCCGAATTTGTCTATGGACCGGGCCTTGCTGCTACCCTCTCGCTCCATCCTATTCTTCAACGTACAGTTCTCTGTGTCTTGAGCAAATGCCACCATCTTCCCATAGTTCATATCAGAATTCAAGGCAACTGTAGAAGACTCATTAATAACCACAGAACTAAGGCCCTGAACAAACCGCGCACCTTGGCCTCCATAGTGGGCAACACATGAATAGCATACTTGGACAGGCGTGCGAACTCCTATGGTACTCCCACACACTCCTGCTACCTTGCTTTAGATTTTCAAACTCATCTGCTGGGCTGCCTTTGTCTCAGCAAGTAGGAAGTGATCCATGAAGGCATCATCAAACTCACTTCACCTCGTTGGAGGTCTCCCCTCCTCACGGGAGTCCTCCCCAAACTCAAACCATGAATAGGCCACCCCTCTCAGGCAATAGGCAGCCAACTCCACTCCCTTTGTCTCAGTTGCACGCATAAATCTGAGAGTCTTATGCATCTCATCAATAAAATCATGGGGGTCCTCCTCGGGATTAGCACTTGTGAACATTGGAAGATCTAACTGGAGGAACGGGTTTACCGTGGAACTGGAAGAATCCCCTTGTTGGCAAGAAGAAGTAGAGGAAACATTAGATCTCTGGGCCTGGGAAGCCACTATCTGAGCCAACATCTGAATAGCTCCCCTAAGATCCCTATCAGAAATACCAGAACCGGAAGCTGGGACTGGAGATGGAACTGAAATATCAGGTAGAGGAACCGCCGCACCCTCAGAAGGTGTAGGAACTGGTGTGGCCTAGTCAGGCATGGTGGAATCACGCAGTGAAGAAGTCGGGGGTTATCTTTAGCCCTCGGGTATTCACCTGCATCATCAAATATAGGGTCAACTTCCACTCCTGAAGAAGTATTGGCCTCTTGGCCAGTTCTTGATGTCTTCATAGGTGCCATATACTGAAAATTAAAGGAATGCACGAGTTGGGGGGGGGGGTAGTTGCACAATAAGTTTCATCGCATGATCTAGAATATCAAAGAAGGGTATTGTTCCTAATGTCCAAGTAGCCTCCAACTTATAGATGTGGTCGACAACACACCGATAAGAAGGACTATACTAGACACGGCTCCGAGACATCCTACGACACTTTAAACCCTTAGTCTCTGATACCAAGTTTATCACGCCCCAAACTCGGGGAGCGCGAGCAGCGCTCAACCGAGTGGACCTGGTCGATCAAGCTTTTTAGACAATTTCTACCCAAATCGCTTACGATCAAGAGAAGGTGTGTTTCCATTAGTTAAACAGTAGAAGGATTATATATATAAACATTACTATTGATTTTATTTTTTACTACATCATTGTTAAGTTCCAAAATACATACAATTTACGATTTAGTGGAACAAGAGTCCAAAATACAACATAATCCGTCTGACCTTTATAGCACCTATACACAACCCACATAATGTCTACGGAGCCTCGTGTAAATATAATGTCAGTGACAAGGCTCGGGCTATACCTCAAAAGTAATTACAACATAGCAAAAGATATAGTACAATACCCTAGAATGAAGTGGGGATCACCGAGTCTGCTGGGAAGAGGATGCACCACTAGCTACGATCAACAATGTCTGCTATGGAACCACCTACATCTATTTAAGGATGTAGTGCCCCCAGAAAAAGGGACGTTAGTACTGTTGAATAGTACTGGTATGTATAACTAAACACCATCTCATTAGAATAAACAATACTACAAGAAGAAAGTAATCATAAAATCAATAAAAGCCTTAAACAACACCACAATTTCAAATTAAGAATCACATAAGCTTTCAAGTAAATTTCCAAAACTTTAGGTTGGGACTTCTTTAATTTTGATACACCATCATCCACAATACCACCCCATTCTTACGTGGAGTCCGATCTCGACCCGATCGGCTGGGTCGTCTCATTTGAGACATCGGCCATAATCATAATTTCATTCTCAAATTCCAGTTTCAATTTCCAACATAATTACCATCATGTGTGCGGCATGGTGTCCGATCGGCTAGGCCATCTCGCCCGATACATTACCTTTTTTTTCAATCAATCATCTCATTTCATATTTCTTCCACGTTTTTCAGTTCATCGGCACTATTGGCCACAATTGTTATATCATACTTGGAACTTGGTCGCACTTCATAATTCAAGTTCTTTTCCACATTCCACATTATTATCATATCAACAGTAACAAGGCCTTTCGTTCAAGATTTTGATTATGTACGTGAGAAAATTAGAATCTAAGGCACATAGAGGCTTTTCACACAATTGGCATAACAATCTTTATCCGAATTTGACTTGAAGTCTAGGAATTTTTAGCACATATCCCATATTTTTAACACATGATGAAAGCAGAGGAACACGTATTGCCCATATATTTTCAATGCAATCACATTCGGAATATCAATTTCTATAACGTTCAATTTGGGACTTACACTTATTTCATGAACACCAAGGGGTTCAATTCTAAGAAGAGGGGGGGTGATTTAGCCATACATACCTCAATATAGCTTCCTTAACTTCTACTATATTCTGGAACTCTTAGCAAGTTCAATCTATTTTAGGAATATAACAAGTTGAACCAAAAATTAGAAAGATGATCATGATTCTAGCTCATTTGAGCACATTATCAAACACTAGGTGTACATTATGTTTGTAAGATCATTTAGTGAAAGATTCGTCATCCCACCCCCATTCTTTAACATTTTTAGCTCACAATCCTCCTACACTCTTTCATCACATATGCATGCAAGATAACAGCTCCCTTACCCAAGGATGGTTTTGCTAATTACTCATTTTTAGTAAAATATCGAAAATCAGAGTTGGGGCATAGATTCTTACCTTTAAGATGAAGACTTAGTGAGTTTCCTTGTTAATATTCAATGATTTGAGAAAGAATTGATGGGTAATAGGTTGAAGAACACTTCCACACTCTAAGCTCTCTCTCTCTCTCACTCCAAAAGTATAAGATTTTACAAGAAAAATGATCCAAAATTCTTATATAACGAGATTGGATAGGGTTATAAAAACCCCAAAACGAATCCCCATGACAGGATCTGTAGTCGCATATGTGTTCGCATAATGATTCTGCGATCCGCAAAATGGGCCGCATAATGGCCCTCAAAACTGGCATTTTTCCACTTGGGTTTGCGACCAGTATGCGATCCACAGACCAGTCTGTGGTCGCACAATGCGCTGCCGAACTCCCATATGACAAATCTCAAATTTGGATAGGCAATCAAAGTGTGGCACGCGAAATGGTTCTGCGGTTTCGTAATGGGTTGCAAAAATGACACTAAAAATGGCCCAAATGACTGCCTCACTCTACGGCTATTCTGCGACCGCATAATGGGCCGTAGAAATGCTCTATTTTTCCCAATATTTTCATTAACTTTATAATGCACTGTACAACCTAAAAAGTCCAAGCTCGCCGCGAGAAATCTCTACGATCTTTAACACATAAATGTAACTCGGCGCTACGAAATCTTGGGTTTTAGCTGAAATTTTTACAGGGCCTTACACAATCTAGCCGATCAAGCGGAGATCTGACGCCATGTCGTGTACTTGATGGTGGTTTCGTACTTCTATGTCAACCCGTATACATTGGGGTGATATGGATTAGTGATCAGGCCAAGATCGGACTCCATGCCATATGCATGAGGGTGTGTCAGTAACTAATTGATTTTCCAGCCAAAACAGCTAATGCTTATTTGTAAATTATTTATGTTTTAACTTGGCATTTAAATGTTATTGATCCTTCTTACTGCTTCAATGTTTATTTCTTCATGAGTTGGTATTCCATTTTATGTGAGGGTATTTGTCTTTACATACTAGTACTATTCTATATGTACTAATGTCCCTTTTATCAGGGACGTTGCATCTTTAATGGATACAGGTGATACCTCAGCAGGCAGGCATTGATCCTTGATAGTAGCATACACTCCACTCAACGGATTTTGGTGATCCTTACTCTTTAGTTTCAGGTGGTACCTCAGTAGGGGCCCATATGTCGTATTTCTTTCTTGTACATTACTTTTGAGGTATCGATAGGGCCTTGTTACCAGCACTTTCATACTACTCTTCTATTACATTTAGAGGCTCCGACATGTTGTGTGATGTGTTTCAGAATAGGGAAAAACAAGTTAATAATATTGTTATAGTCGTTGGATGTTTCCACTTCAAATTATGAACTTGTAATCTTTTGGTAATTATCAGTGGAGCTCCTTTAAATAATGAAATATGATGTTGTACATTTTGTCCGCTCATTGTTTACCTTTTATTATTTATTCAAAATTTATTCATGGTCAAGGTTGGTTAGTAGGCACTAAATAGGCTTTCTTGACTAGGGTAGCTTGGTTGAGCGTTGGTCCCGCTCCCCAACATTGGAGCATGATATTTCGGTATCATTGTCCTTATTAGAATCATCATCAGAGGTGTTTCCCATAGCAGCTAGAGCTCTTTTCACGACCTTATCTTCTTTCTTCTTTGTAAGCTTTTTTTTCAGGAACCTAATCAGTTTTTAGTTTTTCTACTTTATTTGAATTGTTTTTCTTTTACTCAATCTTACACATTAGACAATTCCTGATGAAGTGATCGTGACTGTCACACTTGTAGAACTCATCATCGTTGTTCTTTTCTGGAGCCTTAAATTTTGAGGTGCTACTCTTCTTCTTGAATCCACCTTTTTATCATCTTTCAGAACCTACGAGTTAGTAGTTCCATATCATCATCATCATCATTTCTAGATTTTCAGTCGCTTTGAAAACTAGGTTAAATCTTTGCAGGGCTCTACTATCTTGCGATCTTGATACTTCGTCAGTTTGTGGGTTTTTAAATTTCCAATGAGATTGTTATTGGTCCTTGTCTCAAGATTCTCAACTTTAGTAATTGAATTAACCTTAATTTTTCAGGAGGCAACAACATACATAAAATCTTCCTTTCGATTTTTTTTATAAGGATGACTTCTCGAAGAAACATTAACTCATTAGTAATCTTTGTGAACCCGGTATGCATGTCTTTGATGGTTCCCCCCTCCTTCATCTTAAAGAATTCATACTGCCTTTGAGCATATCAATAAATACTGTTTAAGTTGCTTTGTACCTGTGTGCAGTCTGCAATGCATCCTATATGTGCTTAGAGTTAGTTCATCTTGATATTTAATTGTACTCGTCAGTCTAATGTTACAGATTAAATAATATTGGTTTTGGCATTCTTCTAGATAGCCTTGAAGTTTTCATTCGTGTACTACTCTCGGGTTTTGGGGCCAAATAATTCACAAGTGATGTCTTTTTCCATTGTAACATTAGGATCTTTCTTAACGATGTCCTAGAATTATAGATCCTCTCCTTTCTGAAAATTATGCATTCTTTCCTTCCCTCATCATAGTGTTTCCCATTGAGAAATGGTGGCCTTATGGTTGATTGTCTTTCTTGAGCATGTAGAGGTGCAACTATCTTGAATTATTTCAAGGTATTAGCGTTACTTGAAATAATTGCTCTGATATCAATTGACACACCAAGACACAACAAGGGACTGAATTGTATCACTCTTGATTTTCGTATGTTAAAGCACTTGTTTCTTTAATCTATGAATTTGTAACAATTAGGTTGGTCGTTTCGCATATTGACCCCCATTTTCCCATTTGATGCTTCTTATATATTTGGTTGTTATTTTATAACTTGCAGAGATGGTTGGTTTGATTTCGAAAAGGTTTGGAGTAAATTGGAACATTTAGTCCCATTATTGGAAGCTTAAGTTATAAGAGTTCAACAAGGTTTGACTTTTGTATAAATAATTTCATATATGTGATTCCATGATTTTAATAGGTCGGTATGGTGATTTTGGGCTTAGGCTTATGTTCAGATTGTGACTTGGAGGTTCCTTGGGTGTTTCATTATTTTCGGAATGTTGGCTATTTGAAAATTTTAGAAATTTTATAAATTTTAACATGGGTAACTTTGAGGTTATCAAGTTCCGATTGTTGTTCCAGGACTTGGAATAAGTCTGCTTTATCATTTGGAACTTGTGTGCAAAGTTTGATCTCATTCCGAGTTGGTTTGGTAGGAATTAGACACAGTTGTGAATATTAAAGTTCTTGAATCTTAAGGTTTGTGTGATGTGATTTGGTGTTTGATTTAAGGATATGAACGTTATTTTGATGTTTAAGATTGCGAGCAAGTTCATATGGGATTTTTATACTTGTGTGGATGTTTGATGTGGGCATAAGGGGCTCGGATGAGTTTCAAATGAGTTTGGAATGATTTTGGAGAGTTATAGTTTTTCTGGTGCTAGAGATCTCGCATTTGTTAAGATTTCCAATTGTGATGAATGGCTCAGAAGTCCAGCTTCACATTTTTGAAGGAGGTGTCACAACTGCGACATCCATATTTTCCAAGGGGACATCGCATTTGTGGCGCTTGGTCGCATTTGCGAGATCCCTTGTCGCCTTTGCGAAGATTGCAGCTCAGGGGCCATGTCCGTATTTGTGATACCTTCTTCGCATTTTCGAAGGTCACATTTGTGAATCTCTAGTCGCAAGTGCGACATCCACAAATGGTGTTGTTAAAGTCATTCGGGACTTAGACCCATTTTCTCATATTTTGAACCTTAGGCTTGGAGAGGGGCAATTTTTGAATAGGATTTTCACACAGGGTAATTGGGTAAGTGATTCTCACTTGATTTTCACATTTTATATTTAGTTCCCATGGATTTTTACACCTAAATCATAGAGTTTGAAAGGGAATTTTGGGGGTATTTCACTATATTTTAAAAAGTAAAAACTGGGAATTTGAGAGTCGAGTTGGACTTGCTTTTGGAATCTAATTAAATATTTGGACTCGTGGCATCATGCATAGTCAAGTTTTTTGACCGTAGACGCATGGGCTTGGCTTTTGTTTGACTTTTGGGGAATTGGGTAAATATCGGGACTTTATGATTTGGATTTGATTCTTATAACATTGTTTGATGTTATAAAGTTATTTTTGGCTAAATTTGAGTCGGACGAAGGTGATTGTTAAGGGAAAGGCTATTTTAGAGGAAATTCGGACTTATTGAAGTAATTATCTTGCCTAACTTTGCATGAGGAATACCCCCTTAGAATATGTCCTTATACGCATAATTGTAGTGTGAAAATCAACATATAGACGAGCTGACGAATGTGTAGGCGGGAGCTATATGTGGCTTATGGCTGGATTAGACCTTAGGATTCTAATATGCCTTATTTTGATGATATGCTCTATATGATTTGTGACTATATGAACTTGGATTGCTTCAATATATTTAGTCGTAGTCATGCTTTATATGTTGAACACCCATCCTCATTTTTATTATTGACATGTCCTAGTGCACCTTTAATAACAAAACGATAGGGGTTTCAAGAATTACTAAAGAAAAATAAGAAAATCAAGAAACGTGCGGAAGCTAAAAGAAAATAAGGAAACGAAAATGAAGACATAAATTAAATATAGATTGATGTCAAGAAATAGTTTTTAATTCAGGAAGTCTATTCTTGAAGTTGAATCCTAATAATAAAAATTAGCTAACGAAGAACTAATCGCCTTTAATAGAGAATTAAAAACAAGAAATACATTGTGAAACTGGATCCTTTAGAATAACAAAAACAACATCAAGCCTAAACTTATCACTTTTCTTGAATACCTAAAAGTGATCTAGGATATGAATAGGGTTTAATATTTACACTTTAAGTTAAGTCTTTTGAAGAATAAATCCAAGAGTAGTCACACACAGGAATGCAAGAAAAATCTCACAATTTTTATTGATAATAGTCTACAATAATCTAAGTCTAAAAACAATAAAGACACCCCTTTATATAGGTAAGAGGGGGTCACGAAAATAAGTCTAAAAAAAGGAAATAAATTTCTAAACTAATTTGGACAATAAATCCAACTAATTTAAGAAAAAAGAAAATACTACAAAACAAAACCCAAGTCATTCTTGGAAAGTAGATTCTACAATTTTAGAAAAAGGAAAACATAACCTTAAAACAAAAACCAAGTCATTCTTGGAAAGTAATTCCAAAATCTTAGTAAAAGTAAAATATAACTTTAACTATCTAGAAAAGCAATAAATCTAGTACCAAAATAAAAGTAAAAACTAACCTAGGATAGAATCCTGGAAGTCCCAAACAATCTTGTGGGTAGGATCTTGGAAATCTTGAAGGCAACTTGGCACCAACTTGAACTCAACATCTAGCACGCCTATTCAACCCTTCTTGGAAAGCAAGTAAGTCCTTTTTATGTTGTAAAAATGTGGCCTCATGAATGACTTATAGGGCTTCAAGTTTGGACAAATGTTATGTGCCAAATGGGTCCAAAAGTGGATTGATTTGGACCTTCTTCAGAGGATATCTGTTGGGATATAATCCACCTATTCTTGGACATGAATTTGTGCAGTAAAATAATTGTAACACCTAGAAAAATCATATTCTTTATCCTTAAGCTCTTCCTCCAAACTAACTAATTCTTTATTCGGTCTTGAAGTCCAATGACCTTGTTTTGCAATTATTTTGCTTGAGAACTTGTTAAAGACTCTCTTTGAGATTCCAAGGCTTCATCCTTGTCCTTGAATAGTTTTGAGCTTCCTATGATTCTATCAACCTTTTTGACAAATTATGCGCTTATGTCCTTGATGGTAATTTGGCAAATTGCATTGTGATAATTATGGCACGTGTGGACACGTAGAACAGATTAATCAGGTGTTGGCATGACGTTTTACCGTGCGATTGTGATTTATATGGTTATTTTGTCGAGTTATGGAGCATAAGGATTGATATTATTATTGTGTTGTGGTATGGAGCATAATGGTGGATGCCGTTATTGTGTCGGGATAAGGAGCATAAGGGTGGCTACCATTATTGTGTCGGGATATGATCATAATGGATGATAATGTTATTGCGATTAAATGTGGAGAATTAGGGTGGAATTTATGATCATGATCATGTATTTTTGAAACCTCGTCATGTATTTCAGCAAGTTTAAAAAGTCGTACTTAGCTTATCATTTGCTTCTATTTCTATTGATGATTTATTGTTAAAAGTGGATTTTCTTATGTTGAGTTGTTATCACATACCTTAGCGGGACTTTTGATGTTGTACTCTATTATATATCCTTGTTGCCCGTTGTTATAGTGCATAGGTTCATGACTAGTAAGTAGCACATGACTTGAACCTCATCATTACTTCATAGAGGTTAGTCTTGATACTTACTGGATACTGATTGTGGTGTACACATACCGTATTTATGTATATTTTTGGGCAGATCCGGGTGCTGGAGATAGCGGACCTCGTGAGTGAGTGTGATATATTCAAGAGCATTCAAGGTAGTGCTGCATGGACACCGCTGACTCTTGGACTCCCTTCCCTCATTTTTATACTGTTGTATTGCTTTTAAACATTATTGTACTTATTGAGACTCATAATGTCCTCTATTTATAGCTCATGACTCAGTATTACTGAGTTTTGGGAAGTTTGACTTATGTACCCATGTTGTGGCTTTACTGAAGCTTTATTCTGCAATTCATACTAGAATTTCAGAGATTATTATATCTTATTTCAATTCTTTGTATCACTGTGTGATTGACTTACCTATTCTTAGAGTCCAGGTGCCATCGTTACCCCTATGGTAGGATTTGGGTCGTGATAAGTTGGTATTAGAGCCCTGGATTCATAGGCTGTATGAGTTATGAACAAGTCTAGTAGGATCTTGTAGATGTCTATACTTATCTCGAGAGGCTACCGGGCTGTTAGAAAGACTTCACTTTCTTTCATTCGTTATCATGAGTATTTTCTTCTTCCAAATTTTAAATCATTACTATTTTATTCTCTCACAAATGGTGCAGACACGTTCAGCTGGATCAGTTGAGTAGGCACCAACACCCCCTGTTAGAGCCACAAGAGGCTGGGCCCAAGGTAGAGGCTGGGTGGGGCACGCGTCGCAACTAGAGCCCCTGCTAGAGCAATAGTGATAGAGCTACTAGTAGCTTCAATTAAGGAGTAGGAACCTGATCATGTTGAGCAAGAAGGAACCGCTCGGATACAGAAGGGCTTATTGCTACTCCTGGACTTTAGGAGACCTAGCCCATTTTATGAGTATGCCCGAGAGCTTGGCCCAGGTAGAGTTTATTCCGGTCATACAAGCTACTTCACAGGCTGGGGGTAGAGTCTAGACTCCCGCCGCCCGTACACTAGAGTAGTTGGCTCATATTTATTAGACACCGGGTGTTATGCCGTGTAACTAGATTATAGTTTAGCCCGAGGTAGGTCCAATCTTGTCTGTTGAGGAGTAGAAGAGGTTTGAGAGGTTTTAGAGACTTCGTCCTCCCCGGTTTAGTGGAGGGGATTTTGAGGATAAACAAGTTTTATTGGATTAGTGTCGTCGCATTTTGCGTACTTAAGGTTCGGTGGAGTCGAGCGGAGTCGACTTTCCTACTTTTCAGTTAATAGGGTCGTCATATAGGTGGTGATAGACTTATGAGGTGAGTAGGCCAGCTGGCGCAGCATCACTTTTATGTTCCTAGTTCTCGGACCTTTTCTTAGGAGAGTTTACACAGACCTGGCGTGATGAGTTATGTCGTGAGTTTGAAAATTTGCTCTAAGGGGTCTGACTGTATCTTAGTATTCTATAAGGTTATAGAGTTATCCCACCAAGAAGCTCCTTTAGTTTTACTGAGAGAAAAATGGTCCATAGATTTGTTGAGGGACTCATCGACAGCCTTAGGTTTAGGATGGCATCGGAAAGGGAGACCGCTACTGTATTTCATCAAGTTGTGGAGATTTTAGGAGATTAGAGCGTATTCGCGGGCATGATAGGGAGGAAAGGGAGGCTAAAAATCCTCGTGGTTCTAGAGGATTTAGTGGCTTCTACTATGTGGCCAATGCTCGACATGGTAGAGGCTTTGTCTGTCGTCCAGTTCAGTTTTCACGTAGTTCCCAACTAGTCATGGATTGCAGAGCACTGGAAGTGAGCAATCATCCTTCAGCACACCTCCTGCACGGGGTTCCCACAACGATTATTCTAGTTATTCGGGACAAACTCAATTCCAGTAGACACACTAGCACAAAGGTTATTTTGAGTGTGGTGATACTAGGAACATGGTGAGAGATTGTCCCGGCCTTTGGACTAGTGTACCTTAGTGCGATACTCAAGCTATGATTTCCGCTCTAGATACTACACCACATGAACGTCTAGCTAGAGGTGAGGGACAAGAAGGTGCATGTTGTCCTAGAAGGGGAGGTCAGACCCGTTGTTGCTCTTTCCCTACTAGGACTGAGGCAATCTTATCAGACGCAACCATTAAAAATATAGTTCCGATCTATCATAGATATGCTAGAGTTTTATTTGATCAGAGTTTGACGTATCTGTATGTGTCATCCTACTTTGATTCCTATTTGGATATGTCTCGTGATTATCTTGATACCCTTGTTTATGTGACTACACCCATTAAGGATTCAATCATGGTGGATCATGTCAATCGTTCTTGTGTGATTTTTATTGGGGTTTATGAGACTAAGGTTGATATTCTATGCTTAATATGATGGATTAGATGTGATTTTGAGTATGAATTGGTTATCTCCGTACCATGCTATTCTTGATTGTCACGCTAAGACCGTGACATTGGCTATGTCGAGGTTTCCAATGTTGGAATAGAGGGGTTCTTTGGGTCATATTCCTAGTAGAGTGGTTTCTTTTTTGAAGGCTCAACGGATGTTGAGAAAGGGTATTTGGCATTCTAGCCTTAGTTAGAGATGTCAATGTTGATACTCCTACCGTTTATCTTGTCTACGGTGTAAAGCAGTTTCTGGATATGTTCCCTGCAGACCTATTGTGCATACCACCCGATAAGGATATTGATGTTGGTATTGATTTGGCACCGGGCACTCAGCCCATATCGTTTTCATCGTATCGTACGGCTCTAACAGAGTTGAATAATTATAGGAACAATTGCTGGAATTGTTAAATGAAGGTTTAATCAATCCAAGTGTTTCACCTTGCAGTGCGCCAGTTTTATTTGTGAAGAAGAACAATGGTTCCATGAGGATGTGCATTGAATATAGGCAATTGAACAAGGTCACCATCAAGAATAAGTATCCACTTCCGCGTATTGGTATTTTTTTATCAGCTTCAGGGTGCTAGGGTGTTCTCCAAGATTGACTTGAGATAGAGATACCATCCGTTGAAGATCAAGGCTTCGAACATTCCTAAGACGGCTATCAGGACCCGTTATAGGTATTATAAGTTCTTGGTGATGCCTTGTCATTTAACAAATGCCCCAATAGTTTTTATGCATTTGATGAACAGTGTGTTCTAGCCTTACTAGACTCTTTTTTCATTGTATTCATAGATGATATCCTAGTGTATTCATGTGGTAAGGAGGAGCATGAGAAGCATTTGAGGGTTTTTCTTTAGATTCTAAGGGAGAATTAGTTATATGTCAAGTTCTCTAAGTGTGAGTTCTAGTTGGCTTTGGTGGAATTCTTGGGCCACGTAGTGTCTAATGAGGAAATTAAGATGGATCTAAAGAAGATTGAGGCATTTCAGAGTTGGCTCAAACCTTCTACAACCAATTAGGAGTTTTCTGGGATTGGTTTGTTACTAATGTCGCTTCATGGAGGGTTTCTCGTCCATTGAAGCTCCATTTGATTAACTTGACTCAGAAGGGTGCTTCATTTAGGTGATCTAACGAGTGTGAGGAGAGCTTTTAGAAGCTCAAGACTGCTTTGACCACAACTCCGATTTTGGTTTTGCCTTCGGGATCAGGTTCATATATAGTTTATTGTGGTGTTTCACGTATTGGTATCGGGTGTGTGTTGATGCAGGATGTAAGGGTGATTACTTATGTTTCACGTCAGTTGAATCCCCATGATAAGAACTATCTGATGCATGATTTGGAGTTAGCAACTATTGTACGCACACTTAATATTTGGAGGCATTACTTATATGGCATGTGTTGTGAGGTGTAAAGGGATCATCGGAGTCTCCAGCATTCATTTAAATAGAAATATCTAGATTTGAGGCAGCGGAGGTGGTTGGAGTTGTTAAAGTATTATGATATCACCATTCTTTATCATCTGGGAAGACCAATGTGGTGACAAACGCCTTGAGTAGGAAGCTAGAGAGCATTTGGAGTTTACAATTTATTCCAGCTGGGGAGAGGCCTTTAGCTATGGGTGTTCAAGCATTGGCCAATAGGATGGTAAGATTGGTTGTTTTGGAGTCGAGTAGAGCCCTTGCTTGTGTGTATCTCGGTCATCCTTGTTTGACCGCATTAAGACTCGCCAGTATGATGATCCCCACTAGTTTGTCCTTAAGGACACGATGATGCACATTGATGCTAAGGAGGTGACTATTGATGATGATGGTATGTTGCAGCTTCAAGGTTGAGTGTGTGTTCCAAATTTCTATGGCTTGAGAGAGTTGATTCTTGAGGAGGCTCATAGTTCGCGATATTATATTCATCTAGGTGCCACAAAGATGTATCCTGACTTGAAGCAGCATTATTGGTGTAGGAAGATTAAGAAGGACATTGTTGGACATGTTTCTAGGTGTTTGAATTGCTAACATGTCAAGTAGGAGCACTAGAAATTGGGTGGTTCACTTTAGAAGATTTATATACCAGAGTAGAAGTGGGAGCACATTACTATGGACTTTGTGGTAGGGTTGCCGTGGACCTTGAGGAAGTTTGATGCCATTTGGGTGATTGTGGATCAATTGACAAAGTCGGCGCACATCACTCTGATCATGACTTCCTACACTTCGGAGTAGTTAGCTAGGATCTATATTAGGAATATTGTTCGCCTGCATGTTTTACCTATTTCTTTAATCTAAGACCGCAGCACTTAGTTTACTACATACTTTTGGAGGGCCGTTCAGTGTGAGTTGGGCACGCATGTTGAGCTGAGTACTGCATTTCACCCTCAGACGGATGGACAATCCGAGCGAACCATTCAGATCTTGGAGGATATGTTGAGGGCATGCATTATTTATTTTGGAGGTCAGTGGGACCAGTTTCTACCTTTAGCGGAGTTTGCCTACAACTACAACTACCAGTCTAGTATCCATATGGATCCATACAAGGTCTTATATAAGAGGCGGTGTCATTCTCCGGTTGGTTGGTTCAAGATCGACAAGGCTAGGTTATTGGGTACATACTTGGTCTGTGATGCTTTGGAATTTGATTCGGGAGAGGCTTCGTACAGCTCAATCCAGGTAGAAGAGTTATGTTGACCGGAATGTTCATGACATGGATTTCATGGAGGGCGAGAAGGTTCATCTTAGAGTTTCACCGATGAAAGGTATGATGAGGTTTGGGAAGAAAGGTAAGTTGAGCCCAAGGTTTATTGGTCCTTTCGAATTGGTGGAGAGAGTTGGCGAGGTTGCTTACTGATTTTCTTTGCCTCCTAGTATTTAGGGAGTTCATAAGGTATTTCATGTTTCTATGCTTCGAAAGTATCATGAATATATGTCTCATGTTTAGAACTTCAAAACGGTGGAGTTGGACGGAAACCTAGCTTATGAGGAGGAGCCAATGGACATTTTAGATCTGCATGTTCAAAAGCTCAAGCTTAAAGATATTGCATCGGTCAAAGTGCAGTGGAGAGGTCAACCAGTCGAGTAGGCGACCTGGGATATCGAGCATGATCTGTGGATCAGATATCCTCATCATTTTGTCACTCAAGGTATGATTCTAAACTCATTCAAGAACGAACATTTATTTAATAGGGGGAGAATGTAATGACCCGGCTGGTAATTTTGTGCATTTGAGCCCTGTTTCCTATTCAATGCTTCTTATATGTTTGATTGTTGTTTAACTTGCATGGACAGTTGGTTTAGCTCAAGGAAGGTTTGGAGTTAATTGGAACATATAGTTCTATTAGTGGAAGCTTAAGTTATAAGAGGTTACCAACGTTTCATTTTTGTATAAACGATCGCAGATTTGTGATTCGACTATTCCAATAGGTTCATAAAGTGATTTAGGACTTACGCGTATGTCTGGATTAGGATTTGGAGGTTCCTAGGGTATTTCGATGTTATTTGCCAAAAAATGGCAATTTGAAGGTTTAGAAATTTTATAAAATTGACCATGGGTTGACTTTGAGGTTATCAAGTTTGAATTGTTATTCCGGACTTGTAATACGTCCATTTTGTCATTCATAAAATGTGTGCAAAGTTTGATCTCATTACAGGTTGGTTTGGTAGGAATCGAACATTTAGTTGTGAAAATTGAAGTTCTTGAATTTTATGGTTTGCATGATGTGTTTTGGTGTTTGATTTATGATTATGAATGTTATTTTGATATTCCGAGCTTACGAGCGAGTTTGTATGGGATTTATATACTTGTGTGGATGTTTGATATGGTCTCGAGAGGTTGGGGTGAGTTTCATATGAGTTTGGAGAGTTGTAGTTTTTCTGATGCTCCAGACCTCGCATTTGCGATGATCTGCTCACATTTGTGGACTCCAGATTATATTTTCCGGATGAAAATATATTTTCCAAAATTATATTTTCCGGATGAAAATAGACAGTTTACATATATAGTAGAAACAGACTCAAGT
>ML351355.1:0-117861 GCA_005239505.1 Nicotiana paniculata | reverse complement strand
GTGATCATGTAACTGCTTTTACTACAGGAGTAAAAGGAAACGATCTGACTAAACAAGAAATTGGATCAGTACTGGTCAAGAAGTTCGGAGAGACACTCACCAAAGGAGCACTAACATGGTATTCTCTTCTACCCGAAAATTCTATTGACTCTTTTGCTGAGCTTGCAAATTCTTTTATAAAATTACAATCCGGTGCACAAAAAGTCAAATAAAAAATGGAAGACATATTCAAGATAAAACAAGGAGTCGCGGAGTTGCTTCGAGAATTTGTAGACAGGTTTCAACGAGAAAGAATGCTGCTACCAAGGGTACCTGACAATTGGGCAGCAATGGTGTTTGCAAGCAACTTAAATGATAGAAGCTCAGAAGCCACGAGAAGACTCAAGGAAAGCTCGAGAGAATTCCCAGCCACGACATGGAACGATGTTTATAACAGGTACAACACCAAGCTACGAATAGAAGAAGACACCATTGCTCAATCAAAAGCTGAAGATCGAGCCAGTTCTAGACGCTCCGAACTAGAAAGGAGAACATGTAAGAACATGTACGATCCATATATGAGACCTTCAGGACGAGAAACTCATTCCAGGTTTGAAAACACACGGTCGGAATATAGACCGTCAAATAGAGATACGAACTCATCCTCCTCAAGATCTAGAAAAGATCGGTAGGAACGGAACAGAGGTAATGCAAGAGTCAGAGGCTATAACTTCAATGTAAGTACTTCTGAATTAATTACCGTACTGAGAAACATGGGCGATAAAGTTCGATGGCCCAAAGAAATGAGATCGAATCCAAACAGAAGGAATCCATACTTCTGGTGATAATTCCATAACGATCATGGACAAAGAACATAAGCTTGCAGATTGTTGCAAGGTGAGATAGAACAATTATTAAAACAGGGCTATCTAACAGAACTGTTTAGAGAAAAAAGCAAACAGGCATATATGAAGAACATGCAAGAGCCCCTGAAATCGCTATCTCCAAAGAGAACAGTGAATGTGATACACAGAGGAAAGAAGGTGAACAAAGTAGTCTGCAAAAGAACAACAAAATTCATAATTACACACGGGAAGCAGATTCGTGAAGACATGGAAGCAGACAATATAATGTTCGACAATGCAGATGGCAACGAATTGCTGCTTCCTCATAACGACGCTCTGGTAATATCTCTACTCATACATGACACTAATGTAAAATGAGTGTTGATTGATCCAGGTAGCTCAGTCAACATCATTTTATTGAGAGTTGTGGAAGAAATGCTAATGGAGGATCGAGTAATCTCAAAAGCATGAGCCTTATCTGGGTTGACAGCTCTACGGTCATAACAAAAGGAGAAATTGAGCTTAGTACCTATGTAGAAGGAGTAATCAAAAATACAAAATTTCAAGTCATTGACACCGATATGTCTTACAAAGTAATCATGGGGAGACCATGGATCCATGACATGGAAGAAATACCATCTACTTTACACCAGGTAATAAAATTCCCTTCCACATGGGGAATTCAACAAATTCGAGGCGATCAACAGACCTCAAGGAATATAAATTCAGTAGTACACTCAAACAAAAAAGAGGTAGCGGAAGAGTCAAAAGACGAGGAAATCGACCAATTAGGTACAAAAGAAGAAATTGGAACCCAAATAGGTATGGAAGAAGGAAGCCACGAGAAGGTGAACCAAATCACCACAGAGGCAACATCAACACATACGGATATGGATTCCAGACCCCATGTCATTCCGGAGCTCGAAGAAGACGAGCATATTAAAACAACTATTGAGGAGCTCGAAGCTATCCCATCGTTCGAGCAGAATCCTGAGCAAAAAGTTCATATAGGCACGAGGCTAAGCCCCGCAAGAAGAGGTAAGTTAATTGAATATTTAAAAGCTAACCCAGACTGTTTCGCTTGGTCCCATTTAGATATGACAGGTATACCTCCGGAAGTGATAACTCATAAACTAAATGAAGATCTATCCTTCGTGCCTGTCAAGCAAAAGAAAAGAAATCAAGGACCATTCAAGAACCAAGTGATCGATGAAGAGATACAAAAATTCTTGAAAATTGGTTCAATACGCGAGGTAAAATATCCTAATTGGTTAGCTAATACTGTAGTGGTACCCAAAAAGAATGGTAAATGGAGAGTATGAGTAGATTACACAGATTAGAATAAAGCATGCCCCAAAGACTCCTTTCCATTACCACACATAGATCAAATGATTGATGCCACTGCATGTCATGAATTGTTGAGCTTTTTAGATGCATATTCTGGTTATAATCAGATAACAATGGATCCCTCAGACGAGGAAAAAACTTCCTTTATTACAAACATGGGGACTTATTGTTACAAAGTCATGCATTTTGGCCTGAAAAATGCTGGAGCCACGTATCAAAAGCTACCAAGTTGGTCCAGGAACATCTGGGGAAAACAATGGAAGTATACATTGATGACATGCTGGTTAAATCAAGTCAAGCGGAATATCATTTCCATCATCTTTCAATCACCTTCGAAATCCTACGCAGGTATAACATGAAACTAAATCCAGAAAAATGCACCTTTGGCGTTGAATCAGGTAAGTTTCTGGGTTTCCTCGTATCAAATAGGGGTATATAAGTGAACCCCTCTCAGATTAAAGCTATTGATAAAATAGCTGATATACTTACGAGCAAAAGAAGTTCAAAAGCTAACAAGAAGAATTGCAGCCTTAGGAAGATTTATCTCCAGATCTTCGGAGAAGAGTTTTAAATTCTTTTCAGTTCTAAAAAAGCAGAATCAGTTCGAATGGACTGAAGAATGCCAACAGACTCTCAAAGATCTGAAGGCCTATCTATCAAAACCCCCGTTGCTGTCTAAACCAAAAGATCAGGAGAGGTTGTATGTCTATCTTGCCGTAGCAGAAATTGCCGTAAGTGTAGTACTGGTAAGAGAAGACAGAGGTAAAGAATCTCCGATTTATTATGTAATCAAGTCTTTATTAGATACTGAAACTAGATATCCTCATCTAGAAAAATTAGCCTTAGCTCTAATCATGGCAGCTAGAAAGTTGAGACCATACTTTCAATGTCACCCAATCACTGTTGTGACCTCGTATCCACTAAGAAATATTTTGCATAAACAAGAGTTATCAGGGAGATTAGCTAAATGGGCAATAGAATTAAGCGAACATGACATAATATATCAGCCTAGGACTGCAATAAAGTCTTAGATTTTAGCTGATTTCATAGCTGATTTTAATACTAGCATAATCCCTGAAGTGGAAAAAGAGTTACAACTCTTCAACGGGGCTAATCCAGGAATTTGGACCTTATTTACTGACGGCTCTTCTAACATAAAAGGAGCTGGCTTGGTAATTGTTTTAATATCACCTGCGGGTAAAAAGATACGACAAGCCACTAAATGTTATCCCATAACTAACAATGAAGCAGAGTACAAAACTGTCATTGCAGGGCTTGAACTGGCACGAGAACTCTCAATTGAGCAAATCGTGATCAAAAGTGACTCTCAACTAGTGGTAAACCATATGTAGGGGACTTATACCGCAAGAGAGGCTCAGATGCAACAATATCTAGAAAAGGCACGAGACCTAGCAAGGAAATTCCAGTCATGGAAAGTTACGCAAATACCCAGAGAGGAAAATGCAGAAGTGGATGCATCAGCTAACCTCGGAGCAGTTGCCGACGTAACAAATAAAGACAATGCAATTGTCATACACCTTTTTCATTCAGCAATCGACCAGGACAAAAATGAGGTAACATTTAACAATTTAACCTGGGATTGGAGAAACGAAATTGTAAACCTTTTGCAGAACGGCACCGTGCCTGAAGATAGAAAAGCAGCTCAAGCACTTCGCTGGAAAGCTGCGCGGTACTGCCTAGTTCGTGAGAGCTTCGTAGCTAAATTCGACAAATGTCAGCGATATGCCAACAATATGCACCGGCCAACAGAATTACTCCACCCAGTGATGTCACCATGGCCATTCATAGAATGAGGCATGGATATAGTGGGACCCTTTCCCCCAGCTAAAGGAAAGGTACGATTCTTACTCGTATTAACTGATTATTTCACAAAATGGGTGGAGGCAGACGCTTTTAAGCAGGTGCGAGAGAAAGAAGTGAAAAGCGTCATATGGCTACATATAATATGCCGCTTTGGAATACCAAAGGAGATCGTATGTGACAATGGCCCACAATTCATAGGCTCACAAATCACAGAATTCTTCGAAAGCTGGCAAATCAAGCGAACCACTTCATCACCATATCACCCCGTAGCTAATGGGCAAGCTGAGTCAACAAACAAAGTCATTGTCAACCACTTAAAGAAATGGTTGGAAAAAGCTAAGGGAAGCTGGCCTGACGAGCTACCGACAGTATTATGGGCTTACAAAACTACTGCAAAAGTAGCCACAAGAGAAACTCCATTCGCGCTTTTCTACGGTTCAGAAGCATTAATACCAGTGGAAATCGGTGAACAAAGCACGAGATTCACAGTGGCAACAGAAGAAACAAACAACGACGACTTAAGGACAAATATGGATTTGCTCGAGAAAAGAAGAGAAGCTGCATTAATACGTATGGCAGCCCAAAAACAAATTATAAAGCGATATTACAACAGAAAAGCTCATCTCAGATATTTCAAAATTGGGGACGTCGTTCTTAAAAAAGTCTTCCATTCAAGAAAGGAAGCTAGTGCAGGAAAGCTAAATCCAACTAGGAAGGTCCCCACAAAGTCCGTGGTATTGCTGGAAAAGGCGCTTACGAGCTGGAAACTATGGACGACAGAATCTTACCAACCAATTTGAATGCTGTTCATTTGAAGAAGTATTACTTCTGAAGTAAAGGGAATACCCCCAGGCAGGTATCATTACGATCGATTTTACTTTTGTACAGTTAAAGTTATACTAACCATTTTAGATGACAGGCAAAAAGCTAACCCATCACCAGATGATGATATTAGACCTGCATAGACACGAGGAAGTAACTGAATTCCTGGTCTAGGGTTAAAACTTTCTGATGGACGTTTTTAAAGGGTTAAGCAGTCATCATCTATACTATATACCTTCGAGTCCCGTACGTTTTTCCATTTCAGGAAAAGGACCACAAGGAAGGAATAGTCAAGTGCTCGAGATTTCATTCTTCATAGCTCAAACACTTGGGGGACTATACAATATGGAAGGCAAATAAGAAGCAAAGAAGACTATCAAACAGTCAAAGCTCAAGCCTAAAGATCTATCTTCCCAACAAGTCAAGTACTATGAGCAAAATCAAAGAGCCAAAGACAAAAAATACAAAGACTGGTTCAAAAACCTTAAAAAAAGAACATATTGGTAAATGTAAACAAATGTTTAGGTTAAGGGCAGAATATTAGATACGGATAAAAATGCACATCCTTGTACTTAGTAAAAAATTGTTGTAAATAAAAACAATTACGGATGAGAAAAGCATTATCCTTGTATTTATTCAAAAACTGTTGTAAACAAAAACAGTTACGGGTAAAAATTCATACCCGTATATTTATTTTAAAAACTCTTATAAATGAAAACAGTTATACCCTTGCATTAATTCGAAAAAGCTGTTACAAAAGAAAAACAATTACGAGTGCAAGTTTATACCAAATCTGTTGTAAGAAAAATAGTTGCAAAGGAGTTATGGACGATACACAAACACATGTAAAATGTTGCAAAAGTTTGAAACAATACAAAGACTTTCTTAAAAACACTGTCAAAGAAAAACATGTGAAATTCCTATCTCTCTTTTGTACATTTACACCATTATGAAGTTGAGATGTCTTCTTCATTAAGTGTCGATAAAAAAAGGGCCCTCTTTTATAAATCGTGCTTATTACGAAAAGGTACGAAAAATCTAAGCATTTTTAAAATGCAAAGTCAAAACTCAGAGATAACAAAAACCTCAAAAAGAAAGCATGCAAAGATTTAAGAGTGAAAACAAAAACTCAAAAGAATCGAAAATCATACCGATATTGCTATTAATATGTAGTGGCAAAAATTAAGTATTAACTTAGTGTAAGCCTAATTTTTTTATACAAGAGTTGCCTCTAAGTTTTCAGTTGGGGTCTTACAAAGGACCGAACTTTACCCCCAATGGGACCGGGGGTAACCACCAATTGTTGCAAAAAAAAAAAGAAAAGAAAAGAAAAATCAAGTTCCTTAAAACTTTTTCACTAGATGGGGGTTGTCTTCACTGGCAGGAGGAGCGGCTTGAGTTGGAGAGACATGAGGACTTACAAAGGACCGAACTTTACCCCCCATGGGACCGGGGATAATCACCAATTGTTGCAAATAAAAAAAGAAGAAGAACCAAGTTCATTAAAACTTTTTTACTAGATAGGGGGTTGTCTTAACTAGAAGGAGGAGCGGCTTGAGATGGCGAGACACGAGCAGCAGGGACCTCATCCTCAGGTGAAGAGAAATTCTGACTTTGCTGAGACTTCTCAATCGTCTCTCTGGTTTTAGCATTTTCGTCTTCCAAGTCAAAACCCTCTTGTCCCATTTCCGTCAATATGTCAAGACGGGCATTCAAATAAGCCCAGCTAACATCGACGACTGCTTTGTCTTCAAGAGCCTCGTAGTCTTTCTCCCATTGTTCAGCTTCAGCTCTTAGCTCATCTATTTCAGCCACGACATCATCATGAGAGAGCTGTAAAGGAGCGATGGATCTTTCCAGAAACCGGACCTTCTCTGAAGGGTTACAGAGGTATTCTTGGGTTTGGGTGAGCAATTGAACAAGTTCGCCAGAGTACACCTCCTTCTGGTCCAACAAAGACTTCAGGCTCCTAATCTCCTTTGTGGCACGAGAAAGCTGCTCCGCAAATGAAAACTCTAAGACACTTTTGTCCTTACCTGTCTGGTTCGAAGACGCCTTCTCAACGGCCAGTTCTGCTACCATAACCCTAACTTGCCGCTCCAAGGTACACTTTTCCTCCTCCATTGCCTCCATGTCAAGTTGTAAAATCTCGTACTGCTCCTTCCAATTATCAGCCTCAATATGGAAGTCATTTTCTGCTTGCTCCATTTGAACAATTCTCTTCATTAGCTATGTGCCTATAAGGTTGATCTACATAAAATGATAAATTAGATACGGTAAGAATATATATAAGTACATATGGAGGAAAATCAATTTTTACCTTTAAGGAAGAGTGCACAATCTCGTTCATCCAAGTCAGGGAGCTGTGGCTTTCTAGCTTAGACTTCTCAGTCGAACCTATCAATGGCTTTAACCATACATCAGCCTGGCCCGAATTTTTCAAGAGACTACCCGCCGCAGGAACCTCTATTGTAACTTGCTTCATCACCCCCTGTTGGAAGACCCTACTTCAATAGCAGAAGTCACGGAAGCGGGGGCGGGAGAATGAGCCACATATGGAGTAGGTTGAGGAGTAGCAACGGGATCAAGAAAGACAATGGGAGTAGAGGCAGCAACGAGAACAATAAATGAAAGTTTCTTAGCAGCAGGAGGAGAGAAAACAACAAGAGGAGCTTCATCAGAGATGGTACCAAAACCTTATTGGAACAGGTGATCAACAGACTCACGAACAGGATAGGGAGTTGCATCTTCAGGAGCGGAAAGTTCTGATTCAGGCACAGGAGGATCAACAACGGGTGCAGATTCATCATCAGAGACCACCCTCTTCCTACGTGACCTATGGAACGACAAACCCTCCTCTTCCTCTTCCTCCTCTAAGGTCCTGAACCCACTTGCTTTTCTTTTAGACGAGGAGGAACCAAAAATGATCTCCTGGGCCTTAGCCAGAGACAGCCTTGAAGTGGACACAGCCGCAACAGAAACTCCACGAGCAGGAAACCTTACCAAATAAAAAGGGTCAGATAAAGCTCAAAAAGAGAAGAAGTAAAAACAAACTTCACTTACCGTGGGTCTTCAACTTCCAAACAAACCTCAAAGAGAGGTACTTCCACGAACGTTCTTCTAAAGGAGCGATTGACAAGAGTTTTTCTACCCAATCACGGAAACTGGAGACATTCTCGACGATTCCCATGGTTGCTGCAACAGAAGAAGAAACAATAACGGTACTGAAAGTTCATCAAAAGTGAAGAAAAGGAAAGTGAGCAAAACTGTACTCACGTGCAAAGTTCCACTTCTCAGGGAAATGGAGATTTTCTTCACCTACTAAACATGTAGAAGGGACAACAACATATCGGACCACCCTCTATCTTTGTCATCATCTAGAGTAACTAACACCATTTACTCCTAGCCGCGAGAGTAAACACTCCTTGGCGGAACATCATCAGAGAATAGAGGTGAATAAGATGATGAAAAGTAAAGGGTATGAAAGCTAAATTGGCCAAATACCTAAGGCACGCGACTACTCGCCAAATAAGAGGACCGACTTGTCCCAGACAAACTTTGAAGAATCGACAAAACTCGATGATAACAGGGTCGATGGGAGGCTTGAATCCTAATGTGAAGGGATAAGTATAGACATAAGAATATCCAGTCTTGTAAGAGGTTATTCTTTGGTTATCGTTAGGAACAACAACAGGAAAATCAGGCTTCCAATAACAATCCCTGCGTACAAGAGACACTAAGCCCTCTGTTATTTGGGTAGGATAAAGGTCAGCACTGTCATGTGATGACATTGAAGAAAGCTTCTCACTCATGGCTTGACTATCCTTGGCAAAAGAAAACTCTGCAGGATCAATCTCATCGACTCTCGGCTCACGAAGCGGTTCATTGTGTTCTCTACTCTTTGATGAAGATCTAGAAGCCCTATACCTAGAAGAAGACGAAGGAGTGTTAGACCTAGAAGATGGCGGGGGAGAAGAATAAGAAGAAGAACCCATGGAAGGAGTAGAATTTAAGCTCCTAAGCGTACCGCCCCTCCTACTCCGTGTTGGAGCAGAAGAAGGAGTCAGTTCATCTACAATGATGACCTTTTTAGATTGGTGGTTTGAAGAAAACATATTTACTAAGATGAAGAATTTACAAATAAATAAATAAGGTTAGAAGTTTTCCGTGAAAGTAAAGAAAGGAAAAGGGGTATTTATACTCAACGGAAACCGTCAAAAAATGGAAAAAACAGTGATGTGAAAGTCATAATTGAAGCTGTCACTTCGAGACTGATGCAACCGCAAAAAGCCCTAAAAGGCGCTGAATAATTGCAAAACCAATCCGGGAAAGCCACGTGGCACGATCATTAAATGGAAGTGACAAGCAACACATACAATCAAAGACGGATGCAATGGAACGAATGAACCGACGGCAATATGTTCTCGCCATAAATGAGTATCCACTTACCAAATATTAATCGATAAATAAATGGTAAGTGAGGGGACTATCTGTATTGGTAAAAATGAGCTTCACACGTGTAATACTTATGAGGCTCTGCAATCTATGTGGAGCAATGACAACATGACAACTGAATGAGACTTTATGAAGAAGTACGAGATAACGAGGAATAGAACAGCATACCCACAGGGTAATTAGATACGGGAATCTCAACCTAATTGAGAAGGCGAAGAGACATGGTCAAAATGAATCAAGACGGAATAAAGGGCAGATTCGGGGATCTTCAATTAATGAGCCAAAACGTTACATAATCTTCACACAACAATTACGATTAATCATTGTAACGTTACATTAATGCCATTATTAGCCATTAATGCTCAATCACTGAAAAGAGTAGATGTTATATTAAGAAATTTCCTATAAAAGGGATTAAAATATAACTTGTAAGGACACGTTCGAACCACTATTGAAATATACTTACTTTTTATGCATCTTTCTGCTTTCTATTTACGAATTTACTTACAATTATTAGCATATTCTTTGGTTATCAGAAACCCGTGTTCTTCTTAAAATAGCTTTGGCAGAGAATCTAATTCTTTGGTTAAACATTATTATACATGTTATATTCCAGATTTGTTAGTTTTATAATAACCAAATTATGTAATGTGAGTAATAATTAAATACAAAGTCTTTTTTTTCGCGACCCAAAATCAACCTGTCATGATGGGGCCTATCATGGTACTAGGTAAGACGAATACACAAATATTCAACACTCTAAAGCTTTGAAAGATACGGAAGCAGTTAAAATTAAGGCAACATTTTAAAAATAGAGTAAGAAATCATAATTTAATACAAATCACTCCCAAAACCGGGGCGTCACCAAGTACATGAGAATCTACATAAAGAGATAGTCTAATACACAGTATAGGAAATAAAAGCTAAAAGATAATATGAAAGATAAGGAGGGAGAGTCAAGGTTTGGGAACTTCAAGCAGCTACCTCGATAGTCTTTGAAAATATGGACTCCACAACTCAGTGTCCGCCATGACCTGAAGCATCTGGATCTGCACACAAGGTGCAGAGTGTAGCATGAGTACAACCAACTCAATAAGTAACAAATCTAACCTTTAGACTGAAAGGTGGTGACGACTTTAACAGGTACAATTCAATATAGAAATAAAAGTACAGAAATGTAGGCATGCTTTCAAGTTCAACAGTTAAATTCAATTCAAGTAAAGATAAATGAATTCTGAATGATATGAGGAGTATGACCTCTCTACATATACATGCCAATGCACATGCATTATATGATGCACCATGCTGAAAGCCTTGTTTACTCACACTCTCAGAATACTCAATCACTCAGTACTGTATATGGCCAATCTATCCCAGGGAAGATCCCACCCATATATATATATATATATATATATATATATATTTCAACTGACAGTCAGTCACTCAAAACTGTATAAGACCAATCCAGACCAAGGGCAGATCCATCCCCAAATATAAATGGTTCGGACAAGATCCATGTCCAGGGAAGATCCATACCTCAATATAATCAACTGCGCTCACTGGGGGTGTGTACAGACTCCGGAGGGGCTCCTTCAACCCAAGTGCTATAATAGGCCAGATCCAGGCATAAATCAATAAACATGTTTTGGCATGCAACCCCATCCCATAATTGTCACTCTAAATCAGGCCCTCGGCCTCACTCAGTCATGAATCTCTCCAGTCTCTCTCTATCGGGATCACAATATCGTGAAACTAGCCCAAAAATGATGGTATGATACAACAATAAATAGCAACAGAGGTTGAGATATGGTATGCAACGAATAAATATGACTGAGTATGAAGTTTCAATGTAATCCATAAGTCAACAGCAAGGATACGACCACTATAGGTCCCAACAGTACCAGTAATAGCCTAAACATGATTTTTAGCGTGATTGACAGCTCAATTACTTTATCACATGCTAAAAACATGGATATCAACAAGATAAATCCAATATACAGGTTCATGGAATCGACCAGGTCACAGTTCTTACGGTGCACTCCCACACACTCGTCACTTGGCATGTGCGTCACCTATACATCAAGCATATACCACATAACTTGGGGTTTCGAACCCTCAAAGCCAAGTTTAGAAATGTTACGTACCTCAATAGGGGCAAATCTCAACTCCATTTAACACACCTTTGCCTCGCGAAATGGCCTCCGAATGCCTCGAATCTAGCCACAAACAATGCGATACAACCAACACGGGCTTAAGGAATCAATTATATAAGAAAATACTAAGTTATCAATCAAAAGTCAAAAGTTGACTCAAAGCCGCCACCAGGCCCACGTCTCAAAATTTGATAAAAATCCCAACCCGAAAGCCCATTCAACCACGAGTCCAACCATACCAATTTTATCAAAATCCGATACCAAATCGCCACTCAAATCCCTAAATCAAACTCCCCAAATCCCTAGCCTCAAACTCCAAATTTACACCTTAAATACACACGAACTAGGTGGGAAAATCAATGGGGAAGCAAGATTATCGATAAAAAATGAGCACAAGGGACTTAGCTTAAGAATCCCCTCGAAAACCCTCTCAAGAATCGCCAAAACCCAAGGTCAAAATGTTTAAAATGAAGCAAAACCGCGAACCCTTGTGTTTAAGTGTTCTGCCAGCACTCCCGCTTCTGTAGCGTCGCATAAGCGACCTCTCACTCGCATCTGTAGCTCCTTCCACTCCTGCAGTCCCTCATTCTGCTCCTGCGGACTCGCTTCTGCGAGCATCCAAGGCGCTTCTGCTGACCAAGCTCTCCTACCCAATTCCGCTTCTGCGGGCCAAGCTCTCCTACCCAATTCCGCTTCTGCGGTCCCCCTGCCGCATCTACGGTCACGCAGGTGCAGAAATTCCCTTGCACCGGCAGCCACCTGCACACTCCCCTCCAAACTCGCACCTACGCATTGCAGTCCGCACCTGCGGGCTCGCACCTACGATCAAAGCTCTGCATATGCGGTTATACCAGCGGAGCCCAGTCTTCAGCAATCTCTCAACTTCACCTTTTGATCCGTTAACCATCCGGAATCAACCCAGGGCCCCCAAAATCTCAACCAATTATACCAAAAATTCCTAAAATCTCATACAAACTTAGTCGAGCCCTCAAATCACATCAAACAACATCAAAAAAATGAATCACACCCCAATTCAAGCCTATTGAAACTAAGGAATTCCGACTTCTACAAACGACTCCGAAACCTATCAAATCACGTTCGATTGACCCCAAATTTTGCACACAATTCAAAAATGACATTAAAAACCTACTCCAACTTCCGAAATCAGAATACGACTCCGATATCAATCCACTCCCGGTCAAACTTTCTAAAAATCCAATCTTTCTTCATTTCAAGCCAAATTCCACTACGAACTTCCAAATCACAATCCGGACACGTTCCTAAGTCCAAAATCACCTAACAGAGCTAACGGAACCATCAAAACCTCATTCTGGAGCTGTTTACACATAAGTCAACATCCGGTCAACCATTTCAACTTAAGCTTTCAACCATGAGATTAAGTATCTCATTTCCTTTTGAAATCTCTCCGAACCCAAACCGACTACCCCGACAAGACACATAACAGCTATAAGTACAAAATGAGAAGTAAATGAGGGAACGGGGTTATAACTCTCAAAACGATCGGCTGGGTCATTACATCTTCCCCTTTTTAAACAAACGTTCGTCCTCGAACGGGTCTAGAAATGTAATTGGAGTCTCAAATAGGTGTGGATATCTGCTCCATATCTCCCGCCCGTCTCCCAAGTAGCCTTCTCAACTGTATGACCTCTCCACTACACCTTCACTGAAGCTATGTCCTTTAACCTCAACTTTCAAACCTACCGATCCAAAATGGCCACTGACTGTACATCATAAGTCAAATCACCATCCAACTGAACTGTGTTGAAATAAAAAGCATGAGACGGATCACTGACATTTTTCCGAAGCGTAGAAACATGAAATACTGGATGCACGCTCGATAAACTAGGCGGCAAGGCAAGCTTGTAATCCCCATCTCCAATCCTATGAAGTACCTCAAATGGACCAATATATCAAGGGTTTAATTTTGCCTTATTCCCGAACCTCATAACACCTTTCATAAGTGAAACCTCGAGCAAAATATTTTCCCCAACCATGTAAGCAACATCACAGACCTTCTTTTCGGCATAACTCTTCTGTCTAGACTACACCGTGCGAAGCCGATCCTAAATCTATTTAACCTTGTCCAAAGCATCCTGAACCAAGTTAGTACCTAATAGACTAGCCTCACCCGGCTCAAACCAACCCACCGGATATCTACACCGTCTCTAATGTAAAGCCTCATACAGAGCCATCTGAATGCTCGACTGGTAGCTGTTTTTGTAGGCAAACTCCGCGATCGGCAGAAACTGATCCCAAGAACCCCTAAAATCAATGACACAAGCACGTAACATGTCCTTTAATATCTGGATAGTGCGCTCAGACTGTCCGTCCATCTGAGGGTGAAATGCTGTGCTCAACTCAACCTGGGTGCCCAACTCTAGCTACACGGCTCTCCAAAACTACAATGTAAATTGCGAGCCCCGATATGAAATGATGGACAATGGAACACCGTGAAGTCGAACAATCTCTCGAATGTAAATCTCAGCCAACCACTCTGAAGAATAAGTAGTACCAACTGGAATGAAGTGCGTGGACTTGGTCAGTCGTTCCACAATCACCCAAATAACATCGAACTTCCTCGAAGTCCATGGGAGCCCAACTACAAAATCCATGGTGATCCTCTCCCATTTCCACTCTGAAATCTCTATCCGCTGAAGCAATCCACCAGATCTCTGATGCTCATACTTTACGTGCTGGCAGTTGAGGCACCAAGCTACAAACCCCACTGTATCTTTCTTCATTCTTATCCACAAATAATGCTGTCTCAAATTCTGATACATCTTCACGGCACCTGGATGAATGGAATACCGCGAACTGTGGGCCTCTTCAAGAATCAACTCACGTAGCCTATCCACACTAGGCACACAAATTCGTCCCTGCATCCTCAATACCCCATAATTCCCAATAGTAACATCTCTAGCATCACTATGGTGAACCGTGTACTTAAGAACAAGCAAATAAGGATCATCATACTGGCATTTTCTGATGTGATCATATAAAGAAGACTGAGAAACCACACAAGCTAGAACGCGGCTAGGCTCCGAAATATCTAATTTCACGAACTGGTTGGCCAAAGTCTGAACATCAACTGCAAGCGTTCTCTCACCATCATGAATGAATTCAAGGCTACACATACTTACTGCTTTCTACTCATGGCATCGGCCACCACATTGGCCTTCCGGGAGTGATACCGAATAGTGATATCATAGTCCTTTAGTAGCTCCAACCATCTCCTCTTCCCCAAATTTAGATCCTTTTGTTTGAACAAGTACTGGAGACTACGATGATCCGTAAATACCTCACAAGACACACCGTAGAGATAATGCCTCCAAATCTTCAATGCATGAACGATGGCAGCTAACTCCAAATCATGAACCAGGTAGTTCTTCTCATGGGGATTCAACTGTCGCAAAGCATAAGCAATCACTATACTTCCCTGCATCAAGATACACCCAATACCAATCTGAGAAGTATCACAATACACTATATAAGATCCAGAAGCTGAAGGTAGAACTAGAACTGGAGTTGTGGTCAAGGCAGTCTTGAGCTTCTGAAAGGTCTCCTCACACTCATCCGACCACCTGAAAGAAGCACGTTTATGGGTCAATTTGGTCAAAGGCGATGTAATAGACGAGAAACCCTCAATGAAGTGACGATAATAACCGGACAAGCCGAGAAAGCTCCAAATCTCCGTAGCTGAGGATGGTCTGTGGAAACTCTGAACCGCCTCTATCGATCCACCTGAATCCCCTCACTGAACACCACGTGCCCCAAGAATGCCACTGAACTAAGACAAAACTCATACTTGAAGAGCTTGGCATAAAGATTCTTCTCCCTCAACTACTATAACACAATTCTCAAATGCTAGGAATGCTCCTCCTAGCTACGAGAGTACACCAGGATATCATCAATAACACTATGAAAAAAGAGTCAAGATAAAGCTGAAATACACTGTTCATCAGATGCATGAATGTTGTTGGGGCGTTGGTCAGCCCAAAAGACATCACAAGTAACTCATAATAACCATAAAGAGTCTTGAAAACTGTCTTTAGAATATTCGAGTCTCGAATCTTCAACTGATGATATCCAGACCTCAAGTCAATCTTAGAGAACACCCTCGCTCCCTGGGGCTGGTCAAATAGATCATAAATGTGTGACAAAGGATACTTGTTCTTGATTGTAACTTTGTTCAACTGCCAGTAATCAATGCACATCCATATAGTACCATCTTTCTTCTTCACAAAAAGAACCGGTGCTCCCCAAGGTGACACATTAGGCCAAATGAACCCCTTATCAAGAAGTTCCTGAAGATTATCCTTCAACTCAACTGGTGCCATATGATATGATGGATAGAAATGGGCTGAATGCCTGACACCAAGTCAATACCAAAGTCAATATCCCTGTCGGGCGGCATGCCCGACAATTCTGCAGGAAACACATCCAAAAAATCTCGCACCGTCGGAACAGAATCAATAGTAGGAGTATCAACACCAATGTCCCGCACAAAGGCCAAATAAGATAAGAAACCCTTCCCCACCATTCGTTGGGCCTTCAAATAAGAAATCACTTTGCTGGGGACATAGTCTAGGGAATCTCTCCACTAAATCCTTGGCAACCCCGGCATCGCGAATGTCACAGTCTTAGTGTGACAATCCAGAACACCGTGACATGGATACAAACAATCCATACCCAAGATCACGTTAAAATAAACCATACTAAGCAACAAGAGATCAACTCTAGTCTCCAATCCCCCAATAGTCACTACACACGACGGTATATACGGTCCAAAACAATGGTGTCTCCCACTGGCATAAATACATGAATAGATGAGACTAAGGACTAACAAGGAATATCTAGATAATGAGAAAAATACGAGGATACATACAGATAAGTGGAACTAGGGTAATATAATACAGAGGCATCCCTGTGGCATATTGAGACAATACCTCCGATCACTGTATCTAAAGCAACAATATCTGGTCTGGTAGGAATGGCATAGAATCGGGCCTAGCCACCACCTGATTGGCCTCCGCCTCTTGGGTGAACCCTAGCTGACGAATCCCCACCTCGAGCCTGCTGGGCGGGTGGTAAAGTAACTAGTGCTGAAGTTGTATTCGAGAAGCACTTAAAAGGCGGGGACAATATCTCTTTATGTGACCCAAATCTCCACTCAAAACAACCCCTCTATGAATATGGCGGCAAGTACTTAGGAGGACCCCAAGAACCAGAATACCACTAGAAGCACCCGATGCAGACGAACCCTGAACTGAAGGAGCATGGGATGAACTATGGGCTGGAAGGTCATTGAGAGATGACTGATCCTAATGAGTACTGTATGAACCATGGCTGGATGATGCACCATAGTGAGCTGGACGAGACGTCTGAGCGTGTCCCTAAAGACGACCGCTGTCGTGTTAGAACTGACCCCCAGAAGGAACAACGCTGAAACCACCCGATCCTCCTTCAACACGCTCCTGACTGTGGACCATCTCTATCTGCCGAGCAATGTCAAACACCTCATCAAAATTAGCACCAAATACTCTCTCTCTGGTCATAAACAACCACAACTAATATGTGAGGCCATCAATGAACCTCCTAATCCTCTCCCTATCAGTGGGAACCAACCAAACTGCGTGATGAGCCAACTCAAAAACCTCATCTCGTACTGCATCATAGACATGCCCTCTTGACGTAACTGCTCAAATTGTTTGCGCAGATCCTCCCTACGAGACTACTGCATGAGCTTCTCCAAGAAGAGAACCGATAACTCCTGCCATGTAAGTGGTGCTGCACCGACTAACCTGTGCCTCTCATAAGCTTCCCACCATCTGAAAGCAGCCCTAGTAAACTAAAAAGTAGTGAATGAAACCCCAGTGGTCTCCAGCATACCAGTCGTACGAAGAATCCGCTGGCATTTATCGAAGAAGCCCTGAGCATCCTCCGACTCAGCACCGCTAAATGATGGAGACTAAAGCCTCCCAAATCTGTCATGTCTCCCCTGCTCATCATCAGTCATAACGGGGACCACCTAGGTCTGAGTAGCCGAACTAGCTGGGCTGGTAGTACCCCCGGTGTCTGGAGTCTCTACATCACCTACTCTGGAGTACAGGTGGTGGGGGTATGAGTACCTCCCCGGCCTGAGAAGTGGCTGGTGCGGCCTAATCTGAAACCACCTGATCAATGCTAGTGCAAACAATCAATATCTAGGACAAAGCCTCCTGAAGGCCTGGAATCACAATGGGCACAACTGGTGCTAAGCTGGCCCCACTGCTCAACCACATCTGGAACCTGCTCCTGAGCTGGAGTAACTGGTAGATCTGCAGGTGCTGCTCTAGCTATTGTACGAGCTGTACCTCTGCCCCTACCGTGACCTCGGACTCTCATGGACTTATTCGGTGGTACTGGTGGCTGTCCGTCCTGACCGGTAACACGTGTCCTCACCATAAGTGAGAGAATAGAATACAAAAGTTTAGTTACCAGAACCAACAAATCCGCATGACAAGAATATGAAGTTTTCCAAAGGGTTCGGCAGCCTCTCGAAGATAAGTACAAACGTCTCTGTACCGATCTGCAAGACTCTATCAAATTTGCTGATGACTCATGAGACCTATGTAACCTAGGCTCTGATACTAACTTTTCACGACCCAAAACCAACCTGTAGAGATGGCGCCTATCATGGTACTAGGAAAGCCCAATACGCAGAAATTTTCAACACTCTAAAGCTTTGAAAGATACAGAAACAATTAAAATTAAGAAAACCTTTTAAAAACAGAGTAAGAAATCATAATTCAATACAAATCACTCCCAAAATAGGGGCGTCACCAAGTACATGAGCATCTACATAAAGAGATAGTCTAATGCACTGTCTAGGAAATAAAAACTGAAACATAAAATGAAAGATAAAGATGGAGAGTCAAGGTCTGCGAACGCCAAGCACATACCTCGATAGTATCTGAAAATCTGGACTCCACAACTCAGCGACCGCCATGACCTAAAGCACCTAGATCTGCACACGAGGTGCATGGTGTAGCGTGAGTACAACCAACTCAATAAGTAACAAATCTAACCTTTGGACTGAAAGGTAGTGAAGACCTCAGCATGTCCAGTTCAATAGAGAAATAATAGTACAAAAATGTATGCATGCTTTCATGTTCAACAGTTAAATTCAATTCAAGTAAAGATATATCAATTCTGAATGATATGAGGAGTATGACCTCTCTACATCTACATGCTAATGCACATGTTGTATGTGATGCACCATGCTAAAAGCCTTGTGTACTTACACTCTCAGAATACTCAATCACTCAGTATTAAATATGGCCAATCCAGCCTAGGGAAGATCCATCCCATATATATATATATATATATATATATATATATATATATTAACCGACGGTCAGTCACTCATTACTGCATAAGGCCAATCCTGCCAGGGGAAGATTCATTCCCAAATATAAATGGTTTGGACAAAATATATGTCCAGGGAAGATCCATCCCTCAATATAATCAACTGCGCTCACTAGAAGTGTGTACAGACACCGGAGGGGCTCCTTCATCCCAAGCGCTATAATAAGCCAGATCCAAGCATATATCAATAAATATGCTGTGGCATGCAGCCCGATCCCATAATTGTCACTCTAAATCAGGCCCTCGACCTCACTCAGTCATCAATCTCTCCAGTCTCTCTCTCTCTCTCTCTCCGACCCACAATGTCATGAAATAGCCCAAAAATAATGATATGATACAACAATAAATAGCAATGCAGACTGAGATATGGTATGCAACGAATAAATATGAGTGATCACGATGTTTCAATGTAATCAATAAGTTAACAACAAGGAAACGACCACTATGGGTTCTAATAGTACTAGTAATATCCTAAACATGATTTCTAGCGTGATTGACAACTCAATTACTTTATCACATGATGAAAATACAGATATCAACAAGATAAATCCACTATACAGATTTATGGAATTGACCAGGTCACATTTCTTACGGTGCACGCCCGCACACCCGTCACTTGGCATGTGCATCACCTCGACACCAAGCATATAATACATAACTCGGGGTTTCGAACCCTCAGTGCCAAGTTTAGAAGTGTTACTTACCTCAATCGGGGAAAACCTATACTCCATTTAACACACCTTTGCCTCGCGAAACGGACTCCAAATGCCTCAAATCTAGCCACAAACAATGCGATACAGTCAACACGGGCTTAAGGAATCAATTCTACAAGAAAATACTACGTTATCAATCAAAAGCCAAAAGTTGACTCAAAACCGGCTCCTGGGCCCACATCTTGAAATTTGATAAATATCCCAAAAGAAAGCCCATTAAACCATGAGTACAACCATACTAAATTTATCAAAATCCAACACCGAATCGTCACCTAAATCCCTAAATCAAACTCTCCAAATCCCTAGCCTCAAACTCCAAATTTACACCTTAAATACACACCAACTAGGTGGGAAAATCAATGGGGAAGCAAGATTAACGATAAAAAATGAGCACAAGGGACTTACCTCAAGAATCCTCTTGAAAATCCTCTCAAGAATCGCCAAAACCCTAGCTCAAAATGTTTAAAATGAAGCAAAATCGCGAACCCTTGTATTTAAGTGTTCTGCCAGCACTTCCGCTTCTGCGGAAACTTAACTGCTTCTGCGACATCGCAGAACCGACCTCTCTCCCACATCTATGACTCCTTCCGCTCCTGCGGTCCCTCACTCCGCTTCTGCGGACTCGCTTCTGTGAGCATCAAAGCCGCTTCTGCAGACCAAGCTCACCTGCCAATTTCGCTTCTGCAGTCCCCTTGCCATATCTGCTGTCACGGAGGTGCAGCAATTCCCTCACACCGACGGCCACCTACACACTCCCCTCCAAACTCGCACTTGGGAATTCTAGTCCGCACATGCAAAGATCCACATGTGCGGTTACACCAGCAGAGCCAAGTCTTTAGCAATCTCTCAACATCAACTTTTGATCTGTTAACCATCCGGAATCAACCTGACGCCCCCGGGACCTCAACCAATTATACCAACAAGTCCTAAAACACGAATCACACCCCAATTCAAGCTTATTGAAACTAAGGAAATCCAATTTCTAGAAAAGATTCCGAAACTTATCGAATCACGTCTGATTGACCCCAAATTTTGCAAACAAGTCACAACTGACATTACAGACCTACTCCAATTTCTGGAATTGGAATCCGACCCGTTATCAAAAAGTCCACTCCCGATCAAACTTTCCAAAAATCCAATGTTTCTTATTCCACTACGGACTTCCAAATCACAATCCAAACACACTCCTAAGTCCATAATCACACAACGGAGATAACAGAACCATTAAAACCCAATTCTGGAGCTGCTTACACATTAGTCATCCGGTCAATGATAAGTTGGTATCTCGTCTTTAAGCTTAGATTTTTGCTATGTTTGATTGATAAAATCGTGTGTTTAATGTCATTTACTTCTATTTTACATGTTCTATGTGATTTAGAAGTAATCATGAAGAAATTAAGTGAAACGAGTCAAAAAAAAGTTGAAAAGAAGAAATCTGGAAAATGGCCTCAGCTATGGCAAATGCGACATCAACTTGGCAAATGCGAAGTCAACCATTCCAGTCAATTTTCGCAAATGCGAAATGAGGGTCGCAAATGCAAAGTCAAACCTGACAGTCAATATTCGCAAAAGCAAACCCATTCATCGCAAATGTGAAACCAAGTGCACAATGCCTAGTTATCAAATTGCGAACATATAGATCGCAAATGCGATGTTAACAGTGATGTCAAGGTTCGCAATTGCGAACTAATATTCATAATTGCGAATGTCGCGTTTCAGTTATGTGCGCTTCTGTCATTTCAGATTTTCTTCATCCCAAACCCTTTAATGCACGACCTAGCTCATTTGTAAAGCATCTTGGGTCAGTCTCTGCACATCTTGAACATCTCTTGACTAAGAAGACAAGTTTTGGAGCTAAGGTTCTTGCACATACACTTGGGTCTTGAAGATTTGAAGCTTTTGGTTTAGAATTTCTTACTCATTTATGTTAGTTTCTTCATTTTCTTGCTTCATATTGAATATCTTATTGTGTAGTATTTTTTACAACACTTAAATCTTGTTTATGGGAATATTCATATTTAAAGTGTGGATTAGATATCTTGTTGTGCTTATGTATTGAACGGTTTTTATTTATTATGAAGTGAGTTATTGTTTCTTTAATTATTCTTTTTCTGTAAGGGATTAACTAACCCTAGGACTCGCCCATTAACTTCAAATTAATTTTGGAAAAGATAATTTGGGGTTGAGAAAGATTAACTAACAAGAACTTGAGGCGTTAACCCTCACTTTATAGATTCTACCTAGGGATATGATTGAACAACTTGTAGCCATATTCGGGTGCGCTTAATCTCTTAATTGTTTTAGGGATAATTCAATTAGGAAGTCTTGTTAGTCTTTGGAAGAAGCTAATATAGAATTATTACCCGAGGCTAATTAACATAAACTCACTCATATTTGTAAAATCGTGGAATACATTGGATCGTTACTTGAGTGTAATTTCCAATGCTTCCATGCTTGTATCCATTGATCATTTTATTTGATTTCTAGGTTAGTTTACATTTTTACAATTAGTTATAAATATTTTCTCAATACCTTTCTAAGTGTTTGGCTTAGCATAATAAGTGATAATTCTCTTACATGCCTAATCCCCTACATATTGTTATCTGTGGGATTCGATCCTGACTCATAGTTGGGTAAATTATATTGCATGCGACCGTGTCCATTTAGTTTTTAGTAGTGGATTTTGGACGTGATAAAACTTAGCGCCGTTGCCGAGGAACAATTTGGCGTATTTAGGTTGTTTGAGAAGTAAGCGTATGTGCTTTGATCCAAACTTGTGAATATTTGAGTAATTATTTTCTTATTTTTTTGTTTTCTTTTTTATTTTCTTAGTTTTGAAAAATGGCATAACATAATGAAAATTGATCGGATGGTAGTTGTTCATACTTTGATGACACTTGTCCTAATTGTGGAAGACCACACTCAGGGCAAACTTATTTAAATTCTTCCGGGGGCGGATTGTGGGCACAATCTCAAACCCATGGTAGAGTATTTGTGATAAATGTGGTGGTCAAAATGACCATTGGGATAATTTTGCTTATTTGTCCTTCCCTTCCCCAAACCCCCGCTATGATGATTCTACTTTTTGTGATGACAAGTATAGGGATATGGAAGGGGAAGAATTTGATCATGGTCAAAATTGAGAGTTCAAGATCATGGTGGAATGCCTACTTGAAGGATGAAACAAAGAGCAAAATGCCTTGGAAGAGCTTTTGGAAAATAGCCTCCAGAATGATTGGGCGCTTGAAAGGTTGAACTTACAAATGGGAGAAATGCTTGAAGCTTTAGAGGTCCAAAAAGCCTCGGAAGTGAATGATAGTCAAGAACCTTCCTTAGAGGTTGAAGCCAAAAATCCTTCTTTGGCACTTGATCAAAACCAAGAAGAATTCTCAAATGCTCAAAATGAGAGGATGATGCTCATGTTGGAGGCCATTCTTGAAAATAAGGAGAAGCACAACTTAGTACTCGAGGACTTGAAATAAGTTTTGACTCAAAATGATGAGAATATCCGCACTTTGGAAGCTCAAATGAACATATTGGTTGAGGCTCACTGTGCTCACCAACTTGAGAGTGTGGAAAGAGCTCAAGAAAAGTCCAACTTCGAGGAAGAAAGTGAGCTTTATTTTAAGAATCAAGATTGAACATCCTCCAACTGACTCCATGCTTGTTAGTGGTGCTGTCACGACCCAAAATCCCACCACAGGCGTCGCGATGGCACTTAGTCTCTAAGATTAAGTAAGCCGATGATAATAACAATTCAAGCCATTTTTTAAAATAGAATTTAATACAAGTGTCAAAACCAACAACAGAAATAGTGATACAACCTCCCAAGAGTGGTAATACTGAGTCACGAACTCTAACCGAATACATGTACTGCTCTCAAGGATCGAATATACAATACTGTTCGAATAAAAGTTGACAATACAATAAAATGAAAAGACTCCAAGGGACTGCGATGACCAAGCAACTCTACCTTAAGTCCTTGCGATCACACTCTAACTCTGTCCGAGTCCGATATCTCCAATACCTTGATCTGCACAAAATGTGTAGAAATGTAGTATGAGTACACCACAGTCGGTACCCAGTAAGTAACAAGACTAACCTCTGTAGAATAGTGATGAGGTACAGTCAAGACACTCACTAGTCTAATAACCTGTGCAATATAGCATAAAAATAATAGTAAGCCAATAACAGTGATGATAAAAATAATCAACCAGTGATATAAACAGTAAGGCAACAAGAACACCATAAATATTGCTCAAATGAACAAGGAACACAAATAACCAATTAATCAAGTCCCTCAAATATATGTCTTTCAAATGTAAGTACTTTGAGTATAAATCTTTCAAATATAAGTTTTCAGATAATAATCTTTAGAATATAATCCTTTCAAATAAATATATATTTCGAATACACTTCCTTCAAATAAATATCTTTCGAATATAATTCTTTCCAATAAATATCCTTCATTATAGTTCTTTCAAATGATATTTTTGGAATGTAATTCTTTTAAATAAAAGTCACCTTGTGACACCTTATTTCATAATCGTAAAAATATGGGTCTCAATCCACTTTCATATTTCAACGGTACCTCGTGCCCATATTTCTATCATAATCGCACGGACAACTCACGTGCCAAAAATATCAATATATAAAATCCACACGATCAATTTATTTTCAATAAAGTAAGGTTATAATTTTTAAATCAAGTAAGAAATCAACAAAGAAATGAATTTATTTTTGAAATGGTTTGAGTGAAGAAAATGACATTTCAATTAAAATAAAGCATCCGATAAGCTATTGGTTTGGATGTAAAACTTATTAAATTAAAATATAATAGTAATTTCTTTTATTTAAAACAACTCATTCATCGAAGACAAGTACATACTAGAAATACAAATCCTCAGAGTGTCGTACGAAAAGCCAACACAATACAACTGGAGTAAACAACATGGGCGCTCTCGAGGTACCGCCTCGTAGTCCCAAAAGTGAATGCACGACAGGGGAGCTCCCGAGGTACATCCTCGTAGTCCCTAAAGTAAATATGCAAGACAAGGGAGCTCCCGAGGTAAAATATGCAAGACAAGGGGAGCTCCTGAGGTATCGCTTCATAGTCCCAAAAGTAATTATCACAACATAATACAACTTGCACCTCAAGTGGTCAAATATCACAACACATCACAAATTGCACATCAAGTGCTCAAATATTATAATATGTCACAATTGCACATCAAGTGCTCAAATATTACAACATGTCATAAATTGCCCATAGGCAACAACCAATTCCAAAAAAATGACAAAAACAATTAATTCCACAGCAATTAGCCCAAGTCTCCACACAACTTATATAAAACCTCAAAAACAACAAGGATGGAAATTAACTCAGCATAGGATAACACATTCTTTAATCCAAATTTCCGATAACTATATAATGCCTCTTTTTAAACTGATTTACTTAATTATTTGCATATTGTAAAACCCATAATATAATTATTTACGGGGGAATATCGAATCAACAAACACAGAGAATTCACACAAAATTTAAGTACCAATCACACCAATTTATCATATAAAAATAACTTCGACAAATAAGGATTTGAGGCATGGAAAATAGAGGATTGAATAAATGTCCACAATTATTCATCTAATACTTAAAAATGCTTAAGACTTTAAACCAATAATTCTTGCCCATATAAGACCGAGTACGTGCTCGTCACCTCGCGTACACGACTTTTCACATTTCACAAATGGCACATAATACTCAATGCCTAAGGGTAATTCCCCCACTCAAGGTTAGGAAAGATACTTACCTTTACAGAGTTAGGCTGATATTCTAAAATAGCCTTCTTGCTTGAATTGATCTTCGAACAACTCAAATCTATCCAATTAATTGTATAACTTCATTAAAATTCATCGGAAATAACTCCGGATAATAAAATGTTGACTTAAAATTTCACATTAAGAAGTCAACCAAAAGTAAACGCGATACCCGCCTCTCGGAACCCGACATAATTTTCACAAAATCCGAACTTCCATTCCGATACGAGTTCAACTATACCAATTTTATCAAATTCCGATAATAACTTGACCTCCAAATCTTAAATTTTCGTTCTTGAAATTTTTTACAAAAATCTTGATTTCTTCGGATATAGAACACTTATCCCAGTCCATATGGAGAAAATCACCTTGAAAATCGCTTCAACCCGAGCGCCATAGCTCCAAATATGTTAAAAATGGCCGAAACCTCAAAATATAGCTACTACCCAGGTATTTACTCTTCGCAATCACGGAATATGCTTCACGATCGTGAATCACAACCTTTTTCAGCCCAAAATTTGCCCTTCGCGATTGCGAAGAACAAGTGCCAAGTTCTTCCTGACAGCCTCTAGTATAATGGTCATAACGTTTTATACAAAAATTCCAATTGCAAATGGTTTAATCTTTTGAAAACTAGACACCAAGGGATATAAATTTCATGCTTTGCTCATCTCCCAGTTCCTTATATATTACGAGATATAAGCTCCCAAAGTCAGCTCTACGCAACACAATGCGATTTCCAAACTCTTCCCAGACAGAATGTAGTGTATAGACCACACCGTTTTGTAAACAACTCCAAATAATAAATGGTTTGATTTTATGAATACTAACACAAAGGGCTACAACTTTAATTTTTGTATTATCTTCAAATTCTTTGTAGATTGCGAGATATAAGCTTCCAAAGTTGGGTCAGTGCAGTAGAAGGTTTCCTCTGCGCGATCGCGTAAGGCCTTCCGCGATCGCGAATCACTGGTCTATTTTTTACATTTTACTCATCGCGAGCGCGGACTATTACACGTGATATCATAGTACATTTCTATAGAAAAAACCAGCGGCTACAAATGGCCTTGAAATGGTCCGAATCCATCCAGAAACTCACCCGAGCCCCTCGGGACCCGTCCGAACGTACCAACAAGTCTCAAAACATATCACAGACTTAGTCGAGGTCTCAAATCACATCAAACAATGCTAAAAACATGAATCACACCCCAACAAGCCTAATGAAACTAAGAAATTCCAACGTCTACATTCGAGGACAAAACCTATCAGATCAAGTGCGATTGAACTCAAATTTTGCACACAAATCATAAATGACATAACAGACCTGTTCCAATTTCCAGAATTGGATTCCGACCCCGATATCAAAAAGTCAACTCTCGGTCAAACTTTGAAATTCTATGTTTTCCCCAATTTTTGCCAAAATGCTTCAATTTATTCTACGGAGCTCAAAATCCAATTCCAGGCACACGCCTAAGTCCGAAATCACCATACGAAGCTGTTGGAATCATCAAAACTCCATTACGGAGTCGTTTTCTCAAAAGTCAAACTCCGGTCAACTTTTTTCATTTAAGCTTCAAAAATGAGGGTTGTTCTTTTAATTTAATTCTGAATCCTCCAAAAATCGAACTTGACCGCACACACAAGTCGTAATACGTATTATGTTCTCGAGACCTTAAGCCGCTGAATGAGGCGTTAGTTCTTAAAATGACAAGTCGGGTCATTAAGGTGCCAAGAAAAATATGGAATTAGAGTCAACCCATGTAGTTAAAAAGATGGCTGAAAATGACTCTAGTTCGGGGGAAAAAGGGGATGTCAAAATCCAAAAAATGTTGGAAGTTGGGAGTTTGATTACTCATTCCAAGCACTTTTCAACTTTGGACTTGTATGGTGATATGGGAATTGAACCATGTGAATCCATGTGGGAGTATAAAGAATAAAGATAAGAGCCATACATCTTTCAATTTGAATATTCAAGAACGCAAAATGACATTCATCACATGAAAGCCAAGAAATGCAAAATGAAGCAAATGGCATGTTGCTTGATCATCTACTTACCACCTCTCGCTGATCATGGTCACAAGATTGATTCCAAGTTAGGTTCCCAATTCATATCGTCCAAGTGATGAAAAAGTGATAAAGTTGATTCGCGTCGTGCCATGACGGTAAATGCCGCGCTTGGTGGGAGGCAACCCATCGTTTTCAAATTTTTTCATTTCTTTTTCTGTTATTTTAATTTTTTTTTTGGTTTTCAACTTTTCTCTTTAGAATAGTTTATTTTATTATTTTTGATCAATCTCCCAAGTTTTAGGAAGTTGGGAAGTGTTCGGGATAAAAAGCAGGGAGATTGGACAAGGAGAAAAATTAGGCCTAGGCCTCTGATTTCGCAATTGCGAAAATTTGATCGCAATTGCGATCATATGATTAGTCAAAAAATCTAAGAAAGGGTTGCATTTGCGACCTCAGATGAGCTTTTGAATTTCGCAATTGTGACATTAGAGGTCTTAAACGGGTAACCTTGTTTCATTTCGAACAGAAGCCAAAAAATTTGGGGCTCTTAACAAATTAAACAACCTTCATCTTCCTCACCCTCAAAACTTTTAAACTCCCTCATTTTAACTCCTAAGTGCAAGCATCCAGGTATGAAAGCTTAACCTTTGCACTCGTCTTCTTTTTCTCTCCTTTATCCCTCAATAGTTAGGCTTCAAATGGGTCCTTGTCTTTTGTAATGACCCAACCATTCATTTTGATAGTTAGAGCCCCGATCCGCTAATAACTGTTTTCCCCACGCTTGTTTCTGCTTTTGGGACTTGCCTGAGTGATTAGCTATGAAATTCGGAGAGTTTTGAGACACTTGGTCCCTAATTTTGAGTTTAAGCCTTAGAAATCGGACCGTGGTTGGAACTGGGTGAAGACGGGTTTGGAATGGAATTCTGTTGACTCCTTTAGCTCCGTTGAGTAATTTCGGGCGTAGGAGCGCGTCCGGAATGTGGTTTCGAGGTCTGTAGTAGAGTTAGGTTTGAATTGGCGAAAGTTAGAATTTCGGCGATTTCGGCCGATAGGTGAAATTTTGATATCGGGATCGAAATGGGATTCCGGAAGTGGATGTAGGTCCATAGTGTCATTTGTGACCTATGTATCAAATTTCAGGTCATTCGGACTAGTTTTGACGTGTTTCGGCATTGTTGTGGATTTTGGAAAATTTCTAAGTTTTTAGACTTGAATCCATGTATAATTTGTGATTTTGGTGTTATGTGATGTGGTTTTGAAGGCTCGACTAAGTTCGAATGAGGTATTAGGACTGGTTGGTAGGTTTGGTTGAGGTCCCGGGGGCCTCGGGGGTGTTTCAGATGACCAACGGGTCATTTTTGGACTTGTGGTGATTGTTGTTTTGCTGGTGTGAGTGCAACCAGTTTTTCTTCATCGCGATTGCGAGAGGGAGTACCCGATCACGTAGAGTAAGATGGAGGCCAGTCAGATTTATGCTTCGCGATCGCATAGAGTGGGACGCGATCACGTAGTGTAGGCAGCTTGGTCATCGCGTTCGCGTGAGCTAGGCCGCGTTCGTGTAGAAGGAGTGAGGCAGCAGTGGAGTTGAGATTTTGCTCTTCGCGGTCGCGTGAGCCCAGTCGCGTTCGCGTGAGCCCATTCGCATTTGCGTAGGGTTTGAGGAGTGGTGCATCGCGTTCGCGTGAGTGTTTATGCGTTCGTGTAGAGTAAAATCTTGAGGCGCGAAATTTGTTCTTCGCAATCCGATGGTTCTTCCGTGATCGCGATTAAGGAAAATCTGGGCAGAATAAAAATGTTCAAAATCGAGGGTCTAAGTCATTTTTCAAAATTTGGACTTGAGAGCTCGGGATTAGGCGATTCTTGGAGGGAGTTTAACCTGGGCAATTTGGGTAAGTAATTCCTACTCGGTTTTGACTAATTTCCACGAATCTATGCTTAAATTCATCCTTTAATTTCGAAATTGGGGTGAAAAATTGGGATAAAATTCTTGGACCGAGTTTTTGAGTTTTGATCGAGATTTTGGTATCCGATTCGAGTAATTTTTGTATGGTTAGACTCGTGAGTGAACAGGTGTCCGGTTTTATAACTTTTACCCGATTCCGAGATGTGGGCCCGAGGGATTTTTTCGGCGATTTCCCTAATTTCGCGCTTTAGCTTCAAATTTGTTTATTAAACTAGTTTCTTGTAGTGATATTGACATTATGAAACTTATTTGAATAGATTCGGGCCATTCGGAGTTTGGTACTCATCGCAAGAACGTGATTACGGGTTGAATTGAGCAGTCGAGGTAAGTGGCTTTCCTAACCTTGTGTTGGGGACTTCCCCCTTAGGGTATTGATGCTAAATGTTGTGTGGGCGCCGTGTACGTGAGGTGAAGAGTACATACACGGGCCGTTATTTCAAAAATCTCATTTTCCCCTTACTAAAACATATATTGTTTTTTTCTCTTCTATGAACTTGCTCTCATATGGTAGATTGTTTAGTTTAGATTAGGAAATCATGCTTACGTGCTTAATTGCCTACTTGATTTTTTGTGCGCCATGCTTAGTTAAGACCTTATTTTCCTTATCTATGATTAGCATAAACTGTGTAAACTCGATGTTATGCTTGTTATTCATCCTGCATAGCATATTTAAATTAGGACTACAGACGTATTTCGGGAGATCCCCCTGTACTACATATTTACTTTGGGACTACAGACGTATTCCGGGAGATCCCCCTGTACTGCCTATTTACTTTGGGACTACAGACGTATCACGGGAGATCCCCCTGTACTGCCTATTTATTTGGGACTACGGACGTATTCCGGGAGATCCCCTTGTACTGCATATTTCCTTTGGGACTACGAACGTATTCCGGGAGATCCCTCTGTACTGCATATTTATTTTGGGACTACAGACGTATTCCGGGAGATCCCCTTGTACTGCATAATTCCTTTGGGACTACGAACGTATTCCGGGAGATCCCTCTGTACTGCATATTTATTTTGGGACTACAGACGTATTCCGGGAGATCCCCTTGTACTGCATAATCATTTGGAACTACGGGACGATATCCCAGGAGATTCCACCTTGTGATATATATTGTGTCGAGTTGAGGACTCTCTTTACCTATAGAACTTATATTGTTTTTCTTAAACTGTTTACTGTATACATTACCTATCTTTGTACTGTTTTAAATTGATTTATATAGAAATCCAGTAGAGCCTTCACAAGATCATGTCACTACTTGACTGGGGTTAGGTTTGGCACTTACTGGGTACCAAATGTGGTGTACTCATTCCCTTTCCTGCACATGTTTTTCGTGTGTAGATCCAGGTACAAGCTATCAGCCTCGTGGTTAGTCATTGCTGCTAATTCCAGGAGACCGCAAGGTATTTCTGCCGTATCCGGAGAATCCTCCGAGTCCCCTTCCATTCTAGCTTGTAAAGATTTTCTTATGTACTTTCCAGTTTTTGTTAGAGCTATAGTAGTGTTAGAAGCTTGTGGCTGTCTGTGACATTCCGGGTCTTGGGGAGTTATATTTTGTATGAGGCGAGCAACCAGTATGTTATTTATATCATTGCCCTTATCCCCTGTTATTTCTTGTGTTTTATTTGAGTTTCCCCCTTATAGTAGGCTTACCTAGTCGTAGAGACTAGGTGCCGTCACGACACCTTTGGAGGGTGAATCGGGTTGTGACATCTTTGGTACGAAGTTGTTTGAAAAATGTTCAAATCATGTGTTGATTTCTGGGTTAGGTTGGTCGAGACTGTGAGCTTATTTCTTTGCCTGAAAAATGGGAAGTCTGAATACCCATGGCTTTGTTAAAATATGAGTGATTTTTTGTGCTTACTATATGTTCGATGAAAGGACCAAATGAGATTCTTGGTCCAATCATTGAAATTTTTTCAATTCATGGTTGTGTATGAAGTTTATTGCATGATTTTATGCTTAAAAACTTATTGGGTTCTCTAAAAGCGTGATTTTGTTCAAAAATTTTGGAGCATGGGACTGTTCCGTGAGAGAAGGTGGTTGGGGACGATGAGATCGCAATTGCGAGGGCCTCTTTGCATTTGTGAGCTTCGTATTTGCGAAGAGGTAGTCGCAATAACGAAAATAGTTAGCTTTGGCAACCTTCGCAATTGCAAAGTATAGATCGTAATTGCGAACTTTGCAGATTCCTACTATCTTCGCAATTGAGAAGAAATTGTCGCAATTGCAACATCAGAGAGCAGGCTTCTGCTGAACTGAAAATACTGAAATTTCAATCATTTCTTTGGCATAGTTGACTCATTTTGCAATATATTCATAGCCATACCACGTTTTCACTCCAATACTTTGTTCACAGGTACCATAAGCTGAAAATGACCTCTAAATCCGACGAATCCGTGCATGAAAACACTTTGGAAGTAGCAGAGAACTATGACCAACATCGGTTCTTGTCATTGGAATTCCAGGAACAGTACTATGCCGAGTTGATTACGAAGAAGTTGCTCCTGGAAAGTGGTATATTGCTGGAAAAGGTGCTAGAACATCTTCCCGAGTTCCATTAGAGGTTGTAGACATGTGATGGACTTGTTTTGACCCTCAACTTGCAGAACAAATGAGCAATGGGTGAGGGAATTCTATTCTAACCTTCCAGCCATCAAGTTAAGAGAGCCAATCATGAAGATTCGTGGAAAAATGATGAATTTCGGAGCTGAAGTTGTAAATCAAATCTATCACCTACAGGACCATGACATAACACCATTCCATGAGAAAGATTGTGCCTCAGGCGAGTGGTTGGTTTCCAAATTGCGCTCGGGTGTGGATGTTCCATGGGCATCTGAAAAGAGAGGGATCACATCCAAAGAATTCACTGCCGAATCAAAGATATGGCTGGCCATCATATGCAGTCGCATCTCCTCTACGGGGAATATATGGAATGTACCAGTAATGAGAGCTCAAATGATAGCCTCTTTTGATGGTATCCGGCTCAATGTTGGTGAGATTATCATCAATGAACTGTTGTTCCCATCTCTCATCACTGAGTTGTGCCAAATTTCTGGGGTTAAGGAGGATCTATAAGACAACTGGGTAGAACCAGGAAAGCCTATTGCTCCATTGAAGAAAAGAGGAGAGGGCGGCGCCATGAAAAACAAAAAGAGAAAGTTGGGATCTTTTTCTCAAACCGATTAGGGTAGCCATCCATCATCTTCTGTAGGAGGACCATTTGCTATGCTTTTCGAGGAAATACGGCTGATTCGCGACCTAGTAGCTCGCCTTCCACAAGGACCTGGGGAAACATCTGAGGTACCCTCTGCATGCATTTCAAAGAAAGAATTTCAAAAGTATGTTGATGATTAGAAGAAGCAGGGAGATCACCTTAAGAAGCTGGAGAAAGCATACACTGATTTGGCCATGGCGCACGGTACTTTGAGTACTTCTCATGCCAAGCTAGAAAATGCACACACTAGGATGAAGAAAATGGAGAAGAAGAGAGATAAATTCTTCTTTCGCATGTGGAAGGGTGTGAAGGGTTTGTGTAAAGTTCTAAAGCCTTAAGATTCAGTTCCATCGACCGAGCCGGAAGATGATGACAATGCTCCAGTTCATTTGTCTGAGAAAGAGGAAGAGGAAGAGGAGGAGGATGCGATTGAGTCCGACAGCGAGGACAACACTTGATGCAGTATTCAAGGAGCACTTTCCACCATTTTACTCTATTTTGTTTAGTTGCATTGAGGACATTGCAACATTTCTAGTTGGGGCTGGCTTCTTGCATAACTGTTAATATGGTAAATTGATATTTTATTTTCATCTGATGTGTTATATTAGTAGGTTTACTAGCTTCTTGATTTTTTATGTATAGTATGTTTTATTTACTTGATGTTTACTAACTTCTTGATTTTTATTTTTGTATGCTTCATTTGCTTCATGTATACTAGCTTCTTTATGCTTTTTTTATATTTTATTGGAAATATCCTTGGTTTTCTTTATACCACGGTTCTTTTTCCGAGGAAATAGATTTTCTTTTGAACCGGGTACTTTTGGTAAATTATTATGTCGACTTTTCCCGATGATGGATAGCTAGGAAACTTTCTTAAGGAAATTAGTCTTGTAGTTTAGATATAGTTTTTGTTGGGGTTTGTGCTCATTGACCAATTTGTGGCTTCTTTGGTACCAACATGATTTAAACCTCGGCATATGAATTCTTGATCTTTGAAAAAGAAAAATGATTGAAGTAAAGATCACTATCATGACTTTTAGACTCAATTTTTGGCTCTTTGATTCATTAAATAGTCTCTTAGGCTATATATTACTTCTTTGAGTTCACTGGTTTCAATTGGACTTTGGATTTGTACCACTCGAGTTTTCGTGTGCCATGTGTGGTGAGATTTATTGTGAGTTATTTTGCATAATTGTAGTCTAGAAATTGCTCGGAATGTGCGTCAAGGCGAAATCCTAGACTAACTTGGTTTGAAAAATGATGTTAGGCCTTCCTTGCACCGTCATTATGCCTCAAATTTCCTACCCTTGCATACTTTCCCTAGTCAACCCCCTTTTGAGCCTTTAAACTTTTTCTTTGGCAACCATGTTCAAGCTTTAACCCTTCGTTCTTTAGTCATCTATCTCTTGGCATCCTACCTCCCTAAGTACTTTGAAAGTGTAAATATAAGATAAAAGCATAAGTTTGGGGGTGAAGGTTTGAAAAGTTGTGATGTGCAAGTTGCTTAAAAGGTGAAAGATAATAAAAAAATAGTGGAACCTTCCTTGATTTAAAAAGAAAAAAGAATTTGAAAAAGGAAGGAAAAATAAAGAATTGTGAATAAATGGAAGACTAGGTGATGAAATAAAAAATGAAGAAAGGGTGGAAAAGTTCTTGAAGGAAGTGTACTTTGATTGTTGAAAAATTGTAGTGCTTAGGGAGGTTTTGAGTCACTCTAACCAAAATTATGCCCTACCTTAACCAAAAGCCTAAATTACAACCTTTTAAGTCCTAATTGATTTTGAACCAAGTTTGTTTATATTAGTGGAGAAATACATGAAGGGCAAGCCTATGGTACCATTTGTGTACATATGAACATATTTGTGAGAGAGAGTTCATTCTTTCCATTTGATATCCCATTTATGTTTTGAATTGCAATTTATGGGTGTGAGATTCTCTCTTAAGTGTGAGGGTACATGAGATTTGAGTTGTGAATTTAATCCCATTTTCAGTTGGGAGGAATGAACAAGAGAATTAATTGTGATAAAGAAGCAATTTTTGAAGTTTTAGTATCATGATTTGATTGCTAATTTTGATTACATAGTGTTTGAGAACTTGAATTATAATGAAATTCACGAGAAGTTTTTGGTGTTTCATATGCATTGGATTAATTGTTGGTACCAATCAAAGTCTTGTGTTTGTGCTTACAGTAGACCCTTTTGACTTGGCATGATATTGATGCACTATTGAGTTAAATACTTGGAAGGAGATTTCGTCGCTTTCATTGCTTGCGGACAAGTAACAATTTAAGTTTGGGGGTTTGATAAATTGGTATTTTACCAACTTATCCTGTTTTTAAGCTTAGATTTTTGCTATGTTTCATTAATAAAATCGTGTGTTTAATGTCGTTTACTTATATTTTACAGGTTCTATGTGATTTAGAAGTTATCATGAAGAAACCAAGTGAAAACGAGTCAAAAAGAAGTTGAAAAGAAGAAATCTAGAAAATGGACTCAGGTGTCGCAAATGCGGCATCAACTTGGCAAATGAGAAGTCAACCATTCCAGTCAATTTTCGCAAATGCGAAATGAGGGTCGCAAATGCGAAGTCAAACCAGACAGTCAACATTTGAAGATGCAAAGCCATTCATCGCAAATGCGAAACCAAGTGAACAGTGCCTAGTTCGCAGTTGCGAACATACAGATCGCAAATGCGATGCTCAACAGTGATGTCAAGGTTCGCAATTGCGAACTAATATTCGCAATTGCAAATGTCGCTTCAGTTCTGGGCACTTCTTTCATTTCATATTTTCTTCATCCCAAACCCTTTAATACACGACCTAGGTCATTTGTAAAGCATCCCAGGTCAGTCTCTGCACATCTTGAACATCTCTTGACTAAAAGACAAGTTGTGGAGCTAGGGTTCTTGCACACACACTTGGGTCTTGAAGATTTGAAGCTTTTGGTTGAGAATTTCTTATCCATTTATGTTCATTTATTCATTCCTTGCTTTGTATTGAATATCTAAGTGTGTAGTATTTTTTTCAACACTTAAATCTTGTTTATGAGATTCATATTTAAAGTGTGGATTAAATATCTTGTTGTGCTTATGTATTGAACAGTTTTTATTTCTTATGAAGTGAGTTATTGTTTCTTTAATTATTCTTGTTATTTAATGTTTTCAAAAGGATTAGCTAACCCTAGGACTCATCCATTAACTTCAAATTAATCTTTGGAAAGATAATTTGGGGTTAAAAAGATTAATTAACAAGAACTTGAGGCGTTAACCCTCACTTTATAGATTCTACCTAGAGATAGGATTGAACTATTGTAGCAATATTTGGGTGCGCTTAATCTCTTAATTATTTTAGGGATAATTCAATTAGGAAGTCTTGTTAGTCTTCGAAAGAAGCTAATAGAATTAATACCCGAGGCTAATTAAGACCAACTCGCTCATATTTGTAAAATCGTGAAATACATTGAATCGTTACTTGAGTGTAATTCTCGACGCATCCATGCTTGTAGCCATTTGTCACAACCCAAATTTCCCACTGTTGGGACCGTGATGGTGTGTCTCGACCCCAAATCCTAAGTCGACCGTGATGGCGCCTTTCGTGGAACTAGGCTAGCCAACAATCAGATTGTTTATAGTTCTGATAAAAAATTTCCAACTCATTTTCAACATTTCATAAACGTATATAAATTTCTGAATCTTTTAAGCAAAACAAAACAGCTAAACAGTCTACAACCAGCCCCAAGATTCGGAGCCAACATGTCATGATCATCTAAGGATAATATCAAAAATTCTACCGTCATAATACAAAATCTCGGAACGAAGAACTAAGTACAAAATAAGAAGGGGAAACAGAGATGCGGCGGACGCTGAACAACTACCTCTATGTCCTGACTCCGGCTCCGCACAGAAATAGATGACTAACGCTCTATACCAGCACTNTATATATGAAATCAACATGCTTTAAAAGCCAATTTCAGTAAAATCCTTTGAAAAATGTGTTTTCCAAAAATTTCAGAAATAAAAATACCCGAAGAGTTTAGTGTAAAATGAAATAAATCATAAATAGCCCCTCGGGCCAAAACATGAATCATAAATCGTCCCACAGGCAGAACATCACTCAGCATACCTCACAATCACTCAGTATCAGCCCCTCGGGGAACCTCACTGTCACTCATGCCTCCCAATCACTCGTCACTCGGCACTCGCACTCAGTAGGTAACCGCGCTCACTGGGGGTGTATACAGACGCTGGAGGGGCTCCTTCAGCCCAAGCGCTAAAAATCAAGTGACCTCGTGGCATCTCATATCCTCACAATCAGGCCCTTGGCCTCACTCAGTCAGAAACTCTCAGTAAGCCCCTGGGGCTATCAGTAAAACGGGGTACTCGACCCAAAAACATCATTTTATAACTCAAATAGTGTAAATAAGGCTGAGTTTTGAAAACAGTTAAGCATAATATGACTGAGTGTAAATCATAAATCAACACAGTGAGGAAATAGTAGTAAAAATCCCCCAAGGGGTCTAAACAAGTCGGTGCGAGGCCCCAAACATGGCTTACAACTCAAATTTAGCAATATTTTAGAACACAATTTAACATATGATTTAGAGTAAAGTACGCAAATCAATAGTTGCCACGGAGAGGACCTAGTCCAAATCCAAAAAAATTAGTGCACGCCACACACTCGTCATCCGGGATGTGCGCCACTCTAAAAATAGTGAGAAAATACGAAGTCCGGGGTTTCATACCCTCAGGACAAGATTTATAGTCATTACTTACCTCAATCCGGCCCAAATACTAATCTGCGATGCTCTTGCCTCTCGAATCGGCTCCCGACTGCTCCGAATCTAACCAAAACCAGATTAACATCATCAATATACGCTAAAGGAACAAAGTCCAATCGAAAACTATCAATTTTCGGCACAATTCCCGAAATTGGCCAAACTCGAGCCTCGGGCCCACACGTCAAAATTCGATAAAAATCATAAAACTAGAATCCTCATTTCCCCACGAGTCTACCCATACCAAATTTACCAAAATCCGACCTTAATTGCCCACTCAAATTATCAAAAGAATTTCCATTTCTTCCTCCCAATTTCTACTTTGATTCCTCAAATTACATGATAAAAATCAAGACTAATTCATGAAATTAAACCAAAAGTGATTGAAGAACACTTACCACAAGAATCCCACTGAAAATAGCGTCCAAATTCTCATTCTCCCGAGCTCTCTAATGGAATATTGAGTTATGGCCAAAACCCCCCGTTCTTGCAACTTAAACTGTCTGCCCAGGTCTTTCTTCACTGCGATCGCGGGAGTTCCCACGTGATCGCGAAGAACAAGTATGCTTCCCCATAAAATTACCATACGCAATTGTAGACATACACATGCGATCACGATAGCCGGACATAAACCCACGCGATCGCAAACCACTTTACGCGATCGCGAAGAATGACGGCTCAGCCCCCTCACGCGCCCTTCAACTCTACGCGAACGCGAACAACTTCATGCGATCACACTGCACAACACTCTCACACACACGCGATTGCGAACTCCACCATGCGATCGCGTATAACAAAAATCCTTCCATCCCCAACTAGGCTTACGCGATCGCAAACATCCTCCCGCAATCGCGTAGAAGGAAACCAGAAACTCACACCAGTAAAAATCTGCCAAGTTTTTAAGCCAAGAGTTGGTCCGTTAACCACCCGAAACACACCCAAGGCCCTCGGGACCTCAACCAAACATACCAACACATCCCATAACCTCATTCAAACTTAGTCGAGCCTTCGAAACACCAAAAACAACGCAAATTCAAACCTATGAACTTTGAAACTTCTAAATTCCGCCAATGATGCCGAAACCAACCAAAGCACGTCCGAATGACCTGAAAATTTGCACGCATATCCAAAATGACATTATGAACCTGTTCCAACTTCTGGAATTCCATTCCAACCGGAAATCGCCAAAAGCTCAACTTCGCCAATTCAAGCCTAATTCTACACCGGACATCAAAACCACATTCCGAACACACTCCTAGGTCCCAAATCATCTAATGAAGCTATCCGAGCCATAAAATCTACATTACAAGGTCGTTTACCAATAATTCAACTCCCAGTTGACGTTTTCGACTATTAAGCCAATTGAAGAGACTAAGTGTCTCAATTCTCACCACGACCACTCCGAACCCGAACCAACCGACCCAACACAACATAAATAGGCTAAGCAACATATGATAAGGCAGAAACAGGGGAAACATGGCTAATTTCACGGAACGACCGGCCGGGTCGTTATGTCCTCCCCCTCTTAAACAAACGTTCGTCCTCGAACGGGTCTAGAAACATACCTGGAGTCTCGAATAAGTGAGGATATCTGCTCCACATCTCCCGCTCGATCTCCCAGGTGGCATCCTCCACCGGCTGCCTCTCCACTGAACCTTCGCTGAAGCTATATCCTTAGACCTCAGCTTTCTGACCTGACGACCCAAAATAGCCACTAGCTCTACCTTATATGACATATCACCCTCGAGATGAACCGTGCTGAAATCCAAAACATGAGACGGGTGATACGCTCAAATTACACCTTAAAATAGTGTAAAGCGATCGATGTTAAATATAGTATACCAACGAGGTTGGGGTCGAATCCCACAGGGAATAGGCGTGAAAAGGTTACTTGAGTAGTGTGAATCTTAACTTAAATCGTATTTCTATTCCGTTAGAGTAACAAGAATATGGTAGTAGAATGGATTATAATTTTGTGAAATAGTAACAAGTATGATTAAATAAGGTTGTAATTAATTTGATTATCTAAACCAAGGTTGTGTCCCCTTCAATGAAATGTAATGCTACGGTGTTATTATGATATATTTCTACTGGAAGGTCCTTTTGATATGCAAATGATTTCTAAATGACTACCCAATATTTTTCAATAGTTGGGTAGTATTTCTCTTTATGATTTTCCAAATATAAAAGAGTTGCAATTAAGAGTAACCAATTTATGCCAAATAAAATCCACTTATTCCTAAGTGATTCCATTAAACAAGGTTTAAAACCTTGAGTCTTGAATATTTACTCCTGTCAAACCCTAACTCACTTTTCCAAGTAGAGAAAGAATATAGTGGCGCTTGTAAATGTTTGCAACCACTAACAATAAATGAAGAATGAGAAGTAAATAAATATCAACCAACCATTATACATATATTCAATGTTAAACACCCATTGACGTTACACCCATTTAGGCCCCACAACCTTAGTATTTAAAACTAGCCTTACATGCTAAAATACAAAAACAAGAGAATATTAAATGTCATAAATGCTTACAAAAGTGCAAAATTCTTCACTTCAAATCTTCCAAAAGATGGGACTATTCAAAGTTTGGATTGTAGCTCTTTTTCCAGACAAGATGCCCCCACAAAACTCCAATAAATCTATTTATAGTGGGCTAAAACTCGGGGCCAATTTCGGACAAAAATGCCATTTCAGGTCAAATATGCGACCGCATTTCTGTCGCATAACAGATATGTGGTCCGCATTCTCTTCAAGGACACCGCATCTTCAAAACCCTAGGTTCTCGGAAGTCGCCACATTCAAGTTATGTGGTCTGCATTGTTGATATGTGTCCGTATAGTGTCATCGCATTTCTACTCTCAACCACTTCTATAGGAGGTTTGCAATCCATTATGCAGCCTGCAAACCTATTATGCAGTCGCATAATGGACCACATTTCTTTACTTGGATTTGTCCTGACTGTTGGACTCTGCGGTTCACATGGGCATTATGCTGTCCGCATGTTGGATTTGCAGTCCGCATTTCAACTCTGCGGTCGCATTTTTCCTATTCTTGTCCTTCTTCGTCTTTTTGATTCCATTTCCATGTTTTTGGGTCCTCAAGCTTTATGCACTGCAAAATATCAAAATTACATAAGTATAAAATACAATTGCATTTAAAACGAGCTAAAATCTAAGCAATTGGTATTAAATGTGCTGAAATTCTCCGGCACATCAACATCCCCAGCTTAAAACCCGTGCTTGTCCTCAAGCAACTAAAACAACTCTATCTTATTCTAGACTCCAACTAAACGACATGAAACAATAGTGACCATGAACGGTGTTAATTGTCAGTATTACAAGCATGCAATTTCGTTTATTTACTCTTCATGGACGATCATTGTTATTTACAAAGAAACTGATCAACTTGTGAACTTTGAGCCTCGACCAATTTGACAAAACATTACTCTCAGCTCAGTGCCTTTGCATTCGACTTCAAGAACTCAATTTCTGTTAGACCTCACAGTTCATATGCCCTCACCAGAAAGAAAGTCCCAAACTCACAATATTTACAATGACAACAAAAAAGGACATATTCATAAAGACACTCACTCTCACAAAGAGTTTCAAGTGTTATAACACATCATACCATAAGCTTGCCCTTATTTTAATTCGTCGCCTATTCGAGAACATTCTGTTGGAGATCTCAAAAGGACTTTTTAAACTTGTCATGACCCCAGTTCGCCCTCCGGGAACATGTTGTGATGGCACCTAGTCCCTATAACTAGGTAAGCCTAGCAATGCGGAATATCAACATAACTCGCTGAAATAATTAAGTAAGAACTGAACAACTAAAAGAAAGACTGTGTACAAATGCCACTTGGCATATACAACCCAAAATAATGCGGAAGTCTACAATATCACCCCAAAAACCCGGAAACTCACGGGAACCACAGGCTAAATACACTACTCTAACTCCAGAATGTCTATACAACTGTAAAAGAGAGATAAACTTTTCACAAAAAAGCTGGAATAAGATAGAGACTCCTAGTCTGCGGACGAGGCAGATGTACCTCGAAGTCTCTGCTGTATCTCTCAACCTCGGGGATAGTACGCCGGAGTGGAGGTACCTGGATCTGCACATGAAAAACATACGCAGGAAAGGGCATGAGTACACCACAACGGTACTCAGTAAGTGCCAAGCATAACCTCGGTCGGGTAGTGACGAGGAAGGTCAGGGCCCTACTGAGATCAAACAATATAATAGGAATTTACAGTATGAAAATAGGGGGTAATAATGAGTACAGCAGTGAAATAAGACAGGTCAAACAAGGCAATAACTAAACACAAGAACAGACTAAACCCGGAATATGTACAGCATAATAACAATGGTAACAATGAGGATCTCCCAGGATACCTTCCTGTAGTCTTTTTCTCAACTGTCCGGTGGATCCCCCGGGATACCGTCCCATAGTCCATCATATGCATATCTGAAGGATCTCCCGGGATACCGTCCCGTGGTCCATCATATGTATATCCGAAGGATCTCTCGGGGTATCGTCCCGTAGTCCATCATATGTATATCCAAAGGATCTCCCGGGATACCGTTCCCTAGTCCATTATATGTATATCCAAAGGATCTCCCGGGATATCGTCCCGTAGTCCATCATATGTATATCCGAAGGATCTCCCGGTATACCGCCCCGTAGTCCATCATATGTATATCCAAAGGATCTCCCAGGATATCATCCTGTAGTCCATCATATGTATATCCGAAGGATCTCCCGGGATACCGTCCCATAATCCATCATATGTATATCCAAAGGATCTCCTGGGGTATCGTCCCGTAGTCCATCATATGTATATCCGAAGGATCTCCTGGGATACCGTCCCACAGTCCATCATATGTATATCCAAAGGATCTCCCGGGATACCATCCCATAGTCCTACTATCAGTGTGCATGGGGATCTCCCGGGATACCGTCCCATAGTCCCAAAGTAAATAAGCAGGGGGATCTCCCGGGATACCGTCCCGTAGTCCCAAATTAAATATGCAGGGGGATCTCCCGAGATACCGTCCCGTAGTCCCAAAGTAAATATGCAGGGGGATCTCCCGGGATACTGTCCCGTAGTCCCAAAGTATACGCAGCCACAACAAGAAGACATTCAGAATTAGAGTGCAAAAATACAAGGAAACAATTAAACTCTAGCCTAACATGCTTCACGTAGTACAATTAAAGCAATTTAAGCAATAGGTAATTTAGGGCAACTAGGCATGATTTTCTAAGCTAACATAGATTATAGTTGGAATTAGAATAAAACAGGTAAGGAAGAAACTCATGCTAAATATTTAAAGTAAAACCGGATTTTCAACAATTAGCACAAGTACGTGCTCGTCACCTCACGTACAAGGCATTCAATTACCAAATATCACATCCTAAGGGGAAAGGTCCCCCACACAAGGTTAGACAAGCCACTTACCTCGAACCGGCTCAAAATCAACTTGAAGCCACACGTTTGCCACGAGTATCCGACTCCAAATGGCCCAAATCTATACAATTCAATTACATATCGTAAATAACATCTCATGCAACAGATTGTACTGTTTAATTCAAGCTAAGACGCGAAATTATGTAAAATGACCAAAACGCCCCTCGGGCCCACGACTCGGAATTGGGTAAAAGTTATATTTTCCGGATACCCATTCACTCATGAACTCATTTAACCAGAAACAATCGAAATCTGATGCCAAAAACCCCACAATTTCCGGAAATTTCTGATTTGGGAAAATCTCTTCCCTTCCTATGCTTTTCCCCCCATTTTTGATAATTAAACTAAAGAAAACAACATGAATTAATGGTCTAACAATGAATTAGGATTAGGAAATGTTACCTATGATCCTCCTCTTTGAAATCCACAGAAAATCACCAATCCTAGAGCCCTCACACGATTTTTGGATTTATGAACCCAACTCTCGGATTTTTGGAATAAAATATCCAGGCAATCCGCACCTGTGGAATGGATCACCGCATCTGCGGTACCGCACCTGTGGAATGGATCACCGCACCTGCGGAAAAAGCATCGCAGGTACGGAAGTCATTTAAAAAGCACTGGGGCCGCATCTGCGGTCGTTTGGTCGCGCCTGCGGTCTCGCACCTGCGGAACCCAGGTCGCACCTACGACCACTGGCCCAAAACTCCCCTATCGCACCTGCGATCAAGCCCACGGGAGAGGCCTGGTTCAGCAGCAACAATTCTCCCAAATTTCAACCGTTAAGCATCCGAAACAACTCTAAGGCCCCCGGGACCTCAACCAAAACCACAAACCAACCCTAACACCTCATTTGAACTAGGTCGAGCCTTAAAAATACGTCTCTTAACATCAAAAACATCGATTATCCATAGGTTCAAGCCTAGAAACTTAAGAAAATTCTGAATTCACATCCGACGCCGAAACACGTCTAAACTTATATTAATGACCTCAAATTTTGCTCACACATCCCAAATGACATGACGAAACTACTGCAACTTCCGGACTTCCATTCTGACCCTCGGATCAAAAATTCACTATCGGATCGGAAACTCCAAAAATTCAAAATTCGGCATTTCAAGCCTAAATGAGCTACGGACTTCCACAATACATTCCGAACACGCTCCCAACCCCAAAATCACCTAACGGAGCTAACGGAACCATCGGATTTCCATTCCGAGGCCGTCTTCACACTGCTCTGACTACGGGAAACTTTCCAACACTTAAGCTCTCACTTAGGGTCTAAATATCCCATAACTCTCCGAAACTTAAAACCGAACGTCTCGGCAATTCAATTAAGCAGAAATAGACTTGGGGAAAACAGTTAACAGGGGATCGGGGCATTAATTCTTAAGATGACCGGCCGGTTCATCACAAAAACTTGTAATGTAGGCTTAAGGAAGGGTTGGATAAACATTTGGGTACAAGTGACTACACCCTCCTTGAACACTACTCACATTTTTCTTTCTTGTTGTCCTTTGTTTCTTTTCAAACCACACAACCCTCATTGGCTCCTAGTTACCAACATCAAACCACCTTAAATACATCTAATTTTCTTCAAGGCTCTATATTTCCATATATATACAAATATTTCTTTTTCTTTTCTTTTTTTTATTTTTATTTTCCTTTGGAGATTTAATAATTTCATGTGAACACTTTGAGGTATAGGTTCTTACACTCACTGTAAAACCTTACCAATTTCCAACTTGATACCACACCCCCAACTTAGGATTTTAGCCTTATTCTCAATGTTCAAGGAGGGATAGGTTCAAAAGAGGGAATTAATTTACAAAAGGGTAAAGGTTTGTAATGAGGTGACCAAAGAAAAGGTTAAAGGCTCAAATGGGGTAACTAGTGATAATGTCTATACAATGGGTGGCTTAAAAGGCTAACTGGGTTTTCAAATAATACAAAGACTAACTAAGGTCATTTCTCCGACTAAATATACTTATCATTAGCATCGAAAGACCAACCGGGCAAGTTCTAGATGACAGAAGTAAACACGAGAATTATTTACACAAAACTAACACACATGGCACATGAACTGTTTGGTTCAAGTTTTACACTTGGAAGCTCGGAGATAATTCTAAGTAAGCATAGAGTCACAGAGTGAGCCTCAAGTTCACCTAGATGATCAACAATATTTGTTTTTTTAACAACGGAAGGGTATAGGTTATTTACAGCCATACATGCTTGAAACTAGACACTCACACCAAACCGGTCAAAATGTTTCATCCTACTGCCATGGTTCTACTATTACACCCTTGGAAAAGAACCCGGCGAAGAAAAACCAAGGGGAATTTATTGCTAATTACTAAAGATGTACATGCATACAACTATCTAATTGTTTTTTATATATATACAAAGATAACACAATTATACACAAGATTTGAAGAGAAATTTGCTTATATATACCAAGATCAATAAAAATATGTACAAGATTAAAAAAAAAATATACAAGATATACAAGGCTATACCACCCCCAACTGAAAAGCATGCATTGTCCCCTTGGAGGTGTGACTGGGGTCACCCTCTGATACTGGGGTCACCCTCTGATACTGGGGCTGGGACTGATGAGATCGCAGCCTGAGGAGTGACCTCCACGGGTGGAGGTGTGACCTCCACCTGCCCTGATGATGGGACTAGGGCCTGGGAGCTGCTAGCCTCGCCTGCTGATGGCGGAATGGTCGATGATGTGGTTCTGGTGACTATGTCTGATAGTGAGAGCTCAATCACCGTCTGCATAGCTGTTTCTTCTTCCTTTTCTGCAGCTGTAGGGACGGCAACCTGCTTGCCTTTCTCCTGAGGACCCTCATCCCCAGAAGGGATGTCAATATGTGTAGGGGGAGCTGGAGTCAGGGAAGCCCCGATAGTCTGTGGCTTAGGTGCTGTCATCAGAGTGGAGAAGTCAAGGTCTAACCCTACCACAGACGTTCCCGCTCCCTACTCTCCTTCCTTGGGCATGAAGGAGGATAGATCGAACTCCAGATTTTGCATTTTGTGGAGTTCGGTTTCAGTTTTGTCAACCTCATCAAGGAGCTTGGGTAGGCCTCCAACCTCACCCCGCTCTACCCTATAAAGTCTAACCTTAATCCGCTGGAGGCGATCCTCATAAGATGCATGCTGCTTCTGGAGTGCTATCACTGAGGACTGGATAGGAGTAAGAGCCTGCCTCATCAGAGTGGGGAGGTTCTTCAGAATCCGGTCTACCTTTGCATTGGCACGCTGAGCTAAGAGACCTAGCCTCGAAAGAGCTGGCAGGACAGCAGAAGGCTGAGAAATAGTGTCCTGAGAGGTGGACTGTGGAGTGGCAGTGAATGCCACTGTGGCCGGAGGAGAAGTGGGTGGCTGGGAGTCTGAAATGTCTAAAGCAGCAGGAATTTGGATCTGAACCTATGAAAGAGCAACAACTACTCGTGGCACTGCGTTACTGATGCGCGTGATATCAATATCCTTCAGTGCTTTCCCCATCTTGTCATGGTGTGGCAGTGAAGGGACTTTCACCGCCTTACTAAGGGCTATCGTCAAGCATGGGAAGGGAAGTAACGTGGCTGTCTGGTTGGCTCGGACCCCTAACTCTCGGAAGACAATATCACCCACATCAATCTTGATCCCAGTCATAATGCATGTAATGAGAAGAGGTTTCTCAATGCTTATGTCCGTCTCATTACGGGATGGTATTAAGTGATAGGTAACAAAGTTGAGCCAGAATCTACCCTCTCGTGTAAGATCTTCCTTGAATATCTTATGCAGAGGATCAATCCAAGGGGTCCCCTTTGCGGTCACTGAGGCAATCCAGGCACGCTCACCATCTCTATTGGCCCATTTGGCCTCATACTCAGTTTTGTCCGAACTCCAGCTTTTAAAGTACATGTCATTTATTGTGTCCTTGTCACAAAGCACCGACTTCCCCCGGACAGTGACCGACTCACGGAAGACCTTGTTGCTCTTGTGATGAGCTGTTCTGGAGGCTCTGTAGGATGTATAGAACTCTCGCACTACTATTTCATTGAAATCATCAGGCATCTCAGTGAAGCAATCCCAGTTTCTATCCTTGATATTCTTCAGTATGTGAGGGTACTGCTCCTGTAGTCGTTCAGACTCAACTGTTTTTCTTCGAGCATTTTTCGTTTCATGAGCCCTTCTTTATATAGACTCCTAGAGCCAGTGACCTCCAACCGGAGTTGGAAATCATCTCCCCTCTTTCTTCTTGCCTCAGCCTGTAGGTCAAATGAGGGCAAGGTCTCCTCCTCATCAGACTGGGAGGGATGTTGAGCAATAGGTAGGGATGGTTCTTGTCGTGAACGTTTGGCTTGTTGTGCTAGATGGACGGATGAGGTCCTCTTCTTACCAGCAATAGATTTCTTCGGAACCATATCTGTAAAGAAATGAAGTGTGAGCGACATAGCAGACATCAAAGAAAAATGTTACAAAGAATAGTCAAAAATACGACAGGTTATGCGGTCGCATAACCACTATGCGGACCGCAAACCTGTCGTAAAATATCAATCTACAAGAGATGAAACAATTATGCGGTGAGTTATGCGATTGCATATCCATTATGCGGTCTGCATAACCATCGCAAAACTGAGCATTAGAAAAGGCAATCACACTATGCGATCGCAAAATCCACTGCATAGTTGATATGCGATCACAGAACTGCCGCAAACTACATGCCAAGACTAGGTAGTGACTGTCTGGGTATGTGGTGGCTTTGCGGTCCGCATATCGCTTATGCGATCGCAATACCGTCGCATTTGGTCATCTTCCTTAGGCCACCTAGGGTTTCCTATGTGGCACAAATTTGGACCGTACATCGACTTTGCGGGCCGCAGAACATCATCGTCCCCACAGTTTGCTTCTAACCCTAACAATGGTGGTTCCTAAATTCACTACCCAGCAAGCTCAACCTACTTAATTATGCAAGAACACTCATGATGAGCAGATGACCCCAAAGAACAACACAATATTAAAGAGAAAACCAAGGACTAAAAATTATGTGAACAACAAACAAAAAATTAAAACTAAAAATAACATAAATGAGGTAAGGAAGGAGGACATACCAGAGGTAGATGTATGAGACACACGCAAGGAGATTGATTCACTTTGTCCAATTTCAACTAGCTGTAGTCCTCTCTTATTTTCTTCTTTTGTTTTTTTTGTGTTTGTTTTGCTTATGTGTGAATTGTGTGCAAATGACAACGTTTATGCAAAGTGGGTGGGTTTACTTGCCTGGTGAGAATGTGGTGCTTAAGTGACCGCATAACACATCATGCGACCGTATAAGTGTTATGCGGTAATGTTAGCTCAGGTCCCTCAAAGACATTATGCGGTGCCATTTGCGATCGCATAAAACGATATGCGGTCCGCAAATTACTCATCTTCGCCGCATTTTGGCAACCAATTCTTCCCCAGCAAACTGTCAAGGTATGCGATGACTATGCGTTCCGAATAGTAAATATGTGACAACATACGTGTAGAAAACCTCCCTTAGTGATTTTTCTTCCATTTCATGCGTAATTTCACCATGTTTCATGACCTTTTGGATCACCTGCACTCAATCACACACTTTAAATTGCTCAATTTAATCTATCTAACCAAAATTAAAATAATTAACGAACAAAAAGGATGTTACCACACATGGGTTGCCTCCCATGAAGCGCTTGATTTAACGTCGTGGCACGACGAAGTTGGCCCCTCTTCGGGCTTACTCATTGATCGGGCATGGATCATCTTTGAGATCCAACTTTTCCACCAAGTGTTTTTCTCCATTTGTGCCCAAGTAGTGCTTGACTCGCTGGCCATTCACTTTGAAGGTTCGGAGCCCATCCTCAGATTGTAATTCCACAGCTCCAAAAGGGGATACATCTACCACCTTGAACGGGCCGGACCACTTTGATTTTAGCTTGCCCGAAAACAATTTGAGCCTTGAGTTAAAAAGCAAAACCAAGTCACCCGACTTGAACTCCCTTTTCAAGATCTTTTTGTTGTGGAAGAACTTCATCCTTTCCTTGTACACAGCTGCACTTTCATATGCATTGAAGCAGAATTCCTCCATTTCATTGAGTTGTGTTAACCTCAAAGCTACAGCTTCAGCCCAGTCCAAGTTCAACCTTTTTAAAGCCCACATGGCTTTGTGCTCCAGTTCTACAGGTAGATGACAAGAATTTTCGAAGACTAACCGGTAAGGTGAAGTACCAATAGAGGTTTTGTACGCTGTGCAGCATGCCCACAATGCGTCATCTAGCTTCTTTGACCAGTCAGTCCTGTTGGCATTAACAGTCTTTGCTAGAATATTCTTTATCTCCCGGTTGGAAACTTCAAGTTGGCCACTTGATTGGGGATGATAAGGTGTGGCCACCTTATGCTTGACGCCATATGTCTCTAGTATCCATCTGAAAGCCTTGTTACAGAAGTGAGACCCACCATCACTAAGAATTTCTCTAGGAGTGCCAAACCGTGTGAATATATTTTTCTTTAAGAATGCGGTTACACTCCTTGCCTCATTGTTTGGTAGGGAAATTTCTTCAACCCACTTGGACATATAGTCCACAACCACCAGGATGTATTTCATACCACATGAGCTTACAAAGGGGCCCATAAAGTCAATTCCCCACACATAAAAGATCTCGACCTCCATCACAAAGTGCATTGGCATTTCATGCCTCTTAGAGATTGATCCCTGCCTCTGACATTGGTCACAAGCCTTGACCATTTGATTTGTATCTTGATAAATTGACGGCTAATAATATCCACATTCAAGTACCTTTTCTGCCGTTCGATTACCCCCATGATCACCCCTAACCGGTGAGTCATGGCATGCCTTTAGAATTGGCATCATATCTTCTTCTGGAACGTATCTCCTAATGATGTTATCAGCACAAATGCTGAACAAGAATGGTTCTTCCCAATAATATTGTCGACACTCTCTCAAAAACTTCTTCTTTTGCAGCTCGACGGCAAGGGAAATCCAAAGCAACATGTCAACACGAGGTTTGTCGTGCGATTTGCTTGTTTATGGTTGTGCACGTGGGGCGAAGTAAGGGGGCTTTATCTCGGGCTGCCCATGGATAAGGGTGAGCACATGTGGAAAAATAAGGGTGGTTTTATCTAGGGCTTCCCATGAATAAGGGTGGCTATCGTGGCGAAATAAAGGTGGAATATCATTTTATGTGCATATGCAACGTAATAAGGGTGGAATTTTTTATGTTATGTGATGTTTCAGAGTGTCTTATTATTGTTGACTGTGTTGAGATGGGATTGATGTTCCATTCTCATTGTTTTGTCTGAAAACTTACGTGTTGCTCTTACCTAAGTTAATGAAAATATTTCACAGTTTATCACATGCCTTACCACTGAGAAAGGGCCAATGAGTTAAGTAATCTAAAACATACAAAAAAGAAAATAAAGTTAGTGAGGAAGTGTGTTGCTGTATCCTTCTACCAGTGGCTTTGAACATAGTTCATTTCTTCCATAACGATGCTCCCAGATATGATCACAATAGTTCGGCCAATAAGGTCTGATACCCTAAAATCATTTCTGTTATCCATATCCATGTGAGGAACTGGAGGCCATTTGTGGTGGAATTTTGATTCTCCTACTGATTTTGTGTCTGAAGGAAGGAGTGACAATCTTATCCAGATATATTTGTCCCCTTATATAAGTAGGTAACTCAGTCATGTTTTGGTAGTATGTCATGACATGTAGATAATGATAGAGTTTGGATAGAGAATCCGCAGGAAAGTTGGCATCCCTATAAACATTTGAGCATTTGAAGTCCTCACATTTTCTACAGAGTGCCCTGATCTCTTGCAGATTAGCTTCAGGGTTCCAAGGAGGTTCTAATGAATTGTTGAGCCATTGTATAAGCAAAGATGAACCGACTTCTAGGTGGATCTTATTAAAACCATTTTCCAAATACCATTGTATTCCCAGAGCTACTGCTATTGTCTCTGCTAAGTTGTTCGTTCCTTCACCTAAGGGCTTAGTTAAAGCATGTACCAAGTTGCCCTCAAAATCCCTGATAATGACCCCAGTTCCAATCTTTCCTAGATTATTGAGTACACTACCATCACTATTAAGTTTGACAAAGCCACACTCAGGATTTTTCCATGTCACTTGAAGGATGTTGACATGAAATTGTTGGTCTTCAACAAAGGGATATAGATAAATCCATTCAAATGGCCAGGTGATGGTAGGATAATTAGCTTTGGGGAGAAGGTTGATATTAGATTTAATGGAGAAAATAACTTTGAGCCTTGAGTATTTCTTTGATCCATATTTTGCACTACACCTATTCTTCCATAAGGTCCAACATATAATGATAGGAAGGGTATCTAGCAAAACCTTCTGTACCTCATTCTTGTTTCTTTGAATCCACCATTTCATCAGGAGAAACTAGAGAGGCATGTCTTGTAAGGGGATACCAACATGACTTGTAAAGACTTTCTAGATGGCTTTAACAAAATGACCCATGCTGATACAACATACACATATAGTGATAGTAGGATGTCCAAATGATATAGCTCTATCATCAGTGGGAAGTTTGTTTGTGAGTTCTCTACAGAGACGGAATGACCATTTGAAAGGAATCTGTTTATGCCATGTCATCTTGTTGGCGAAGAGGACTTGTCTCCTCTTACTAGTTATACCCGCAGCAGAAGCACATGTGAAGTTCCCAGAAGTAGTGGGAGTCCATGTTGGTTTGTCAGATTTATGAGGTAGGTAGTTGATGGAAACTTGAAGAATTTGCATGATTTTGTGTGATGAGGTACAAACATTGAGCTTCTGAATGTTCCATCTCCCTGATACCCAAAAAAGAGACACAAGAATGTTGCCAGGTCTACCTCCTTTATTTTCGAAAGCTGCCAAAAGACCTGTGCCTAACCAAATATCTCACTAGAAGCTGACTGTGCTAGAGTGTAGCCTCAACAGGATGTGAGGTTCAACTTATTTTTTGTTGGTGATCATCTTTTTCCAGGTCTGAGATTGTCCAGTATTCCATTTCTTGGATACAACATGTGACCTCTTATAATATTTAGTCCTCAAAAACTTACTCCATAGGGATTGTTTATTTCTAAAGGAACACTATTGTTTGAATTCCATAAACTTGCAAACATCAACAGTGGTTCTAAATCCATTACCTCCTTCCTCAAATGGGTAGTAAATCTTCTCCAATGAAGCCCAATGATATTTGCTTCTATCTTTGTCCATGTCCCAGAAAAAAGTTAGCAACTATTCTTTCTATAATGACCCAAAGAGTCATCTCTCATTTAATAAGTCAAAACTGTGTTCCGAGGCCTTAAAAACCTCCTTTTATCTCTCCTCGTTTTTCATGATCAGCCCGAGCGTATATCCAGGAAGCTTCTATGTGAAAAACTGAGAAAAATGCTAAATTGGCCTTTAATATTGAATTTAAGTTGACTTCGATCAACATTTTGGGTAAACGTACCCGGAACCGTGATTCGACAATCCCGGAGGGTCCGTAGAAAAATATGGGACTTGGGTGTATGCCCGGAATCGAATTCCAAGGTCCCAAGTCCGAGAAATGAATTTTTGGAAGAAATTGTTTTATTGAAAATATAAGAGTTTTTGGAAATTTGGTTATATTTGAAATTTATGGTATCGGGACCGTATTTTAGTTTCGGAGCCCGATACAGGTTCAATATGATATTTGAGTTGTGTCTGTAAAATTTGGGAATAAATGGAGGTCATTTAACGTGATTCGGACCCGTAGTTGTGAAATTTGAAACTTTGAAAGTTCTTGAAATGTTCTTTGATTTTTATGCTAAATTCATTGTTTAATATATTATTTTGGCAGTCTGATCGCACGAGCAAGTCCGTAACATATTTTTGGGGTAGTGTGCATGTTTGGTTTTGAGCCCCGAGGGCTCGGGTGAGTTTCGGATATGCATAGGGGTGTTTCAGACTTAGAAACATCTGGTGTGAGTTGCTGTTTCTGGTGTCCTAGGATTTGCTCTTCGTGATTGCGGTACCACCCACGCGATCGCGGTGTATAAGCTGGGCTGGGGAGGGGTTTCTTCTACGTGAACGCAAGGTCTTGGTCGCGATCGAGTAGTGTACTAGAGGGGGCTGGGGGAGTCCTTATGTTGTTCTTCGCGAAAGCGGTCCCAGGCCCGCGAACGCGGTGGTCAGAGGGGATAGACCATCCCGAACGCTGTTGATACCCAATTTTTCCCAAATTATTTTTTAAATTTGCATATATACCTTCTAAAATCACCTTTCATAGCAATTGGTATTTTTCTATAATTTTACCATATTTCTATTAATTTATTTTAATTCATCCATTGTTTTTATTTCTAATAATTAATTACAAAATTGCATTACAAATAATTTCAAAAGTATTTCTTGATTTAATTTATTATTTAGGGTCCTGTTAAGACCAAATTATTTCACAATTAGCCAAATAGGCACTCTTTGGCTATGATTGCAATAACTTTGCAATTATAGCCCAATCATATATTTTATACTATTTTTATCCAGTAATTAGTCATTTTGTATTTTTTAAATGTTAATCAGTCATTTTAATTTATTTTCTAAGCATCAATTTCATTTTATACAATTATTAGCTATTTTATAAATTGTTTTATCTAATTTAATTAGGTATTTAACAGCTAGCCCCTTTTATTTCAATTATAGCCTAAAATTAATCTGATCCCCAACCCAATTAAATGGCCCAAATATCCCATACCCAATTCCTTATCCTACCTAAGCGCAATTCCTAAACTACCCGACCCAACATCTGATTAAATCCTAGCCATTGATCAACGACCCAGATTCGTCCTTACCATTAATAACCCCCTAATGACTACCCCTCCATTTAATTTCCCCCTCTCATTTCTCACTGATCTGTCTCTCTGAATCCTCTCACATCTCTCTCTAAACTCTCCCTCTACTAAGCCCTTGTCTCCCCTTCTCCAGCCACCTTCTCGCTGGAAACCATGGAGGTTTCGCCTCTCACCAGCCTTGTGGCTCAATACTTCACACCTATCTCAGCGTTTGAGGCTCTCAAGTAAAACAAACAGTTCAACTCACCTCTCCGGTCTCATGCCATCTTTCCAGCCATCTATGGCCGTTCGAGTAAGATATTTACACTTTCCGGCCAAAGGCCGATAATATTTTGAGTTTTCTTCTCCTTCTCTGGGTTTTCTCTGAAAACCCTAACTTTAAAAATCTTCCGATCTTTCTAGATCTGTAATAGATCTATGTGTATCTTAAGGTTTTCACATGTTTTCCTCAAAAAATCTCTTTGTTTTCAAACGATCTCCTCTCTTTCAAGACTAGGGTTTCAAAACATTTTTGCAAAACGATTTATTTCAAATTTTTAGCATTACCTTACGATTTTAGCATGTTTAAACATCACCTAAGCTTTTCCTTTTGTTTGATTCATTTTTGTTAAAGAAATCTAATACTTTAGGGTTCGATTTGGAAGTTCGAGTCTGTTTGTGATGTTGTTTGCGTGTCTCTCATGAACCTTCTGGGCTTTCATGTATGTTCTATGTGCTTCCTGCTCTAATTTGTTGTTAGAGTTTCTGAATCTCTACTGTTCCTCTAACTATTTGCTTAGGGTTTCTCTGATTTTTGTTCAACATGTGCTATTTATTGTTTAATAAGTCTGATTATTCGTTTTATTGATTGTTTCGTAATCCTCTCTATTGGTTCTGCGTATTTTCCATAGAACTATGATATTTTCCTTTAAAATGTGATTTTGTGTATTTTCCTTAGAACTATTTACTGATTTTTGAATTATTTCCTTATCTGTGTGATGCTTTCCTTGATTATTATTGATTCCCTGGGATTTTAAACTCATTCGAGATTGTCTTGACTAATTTCCAGAATCAAAATTGTACTCTGCCTTATTTTTTTATGTGTATAAATATGTTGTCAAATGTTTCTTGTATACTTTCCTTAATTGTGTATTATGTATTTAGACCTAATTGTACGTCGTATACTTTTACTACTCCTATTATGGTAAAATCCAGTCCTATAATTGATTCTTTTCCTTGTTTAATACTGATTGTGTTCGTTTGAACTATGACCCCCTAATTAAAGGGAGTCCGGGTATTAATTGATTCTGATTGGGATTATTTCCATAGCTGTGCTAAATTCGTGCTTTTTACCTTATTCTTCTGCCTGTTTTAAACTATAAATACCTCTACTGTCTTTTTGGCATAGAGACACGAACACACACAAAAAAGCATACTCATTGCTCTCTCTTACTTCTCTTATTGACTACTGGCTACTCAGTCGGTTGAAAGCCAAGACTGAGTAACTTATTACTGCTCTACTGCTCTCTTGCTCTGCACACTACTGTCCTATTGCTCTAATTCTCTGCACACTACTGTTCTATTCTCTCAATCTTGAGTGGTATGTCTTCTATTTGATTTACAGCATCCAAAACAACATGTTTATGTTCGTATTGCACTTTCTCTTATTCCTTTTGTGCTTCTACTTGTGGTTCAACTGTTTACCCTATAACTAGCATATCTATTCTGTCTATGTGATTTCCCTTCCCCTTATTTCAGCATGTCCACTGCTCCTCCTATTTGTTTGTTACAATTCTGCCTTATCCCCTGACCGCAGTACATGATAAGCATGTAGTTCTGAACATAGTATGTACTCTAACACCCCTCAACCTGATGCTATTTGGATCCTTATATGAATCCTTGTAAAGGACTATGATATTATAATTTAAGTCTTGTAATACTTTTCTGAGGCCTACTTGTGTGCAAGCCTGTTCATATGTGCTTCATACTTGTCCCCAATCCCTCATCTCCCTGCTTGTGGTTGTTGAACTTGTCTTAATTCTTGTTTATTGTTCTGTGTGTGCTATTTGAGTATGTTGGTTGTGCTACTTCCTTACCCTTTTCAAGCTAATTTTCATTAAAGCTCTCTCTTTCTCAAAAATGTTTTAAAACTGTTCTTACTCACTATGAGCACTTCCACTATGCTCTTAGACATTAGGTTCTGCCTTTCTTGTGTGAGCATTGCCTTGGGACCCTTGAGCTCCCTCTGAACTTTGACACACAAGAGCTGGCTTTTCCACACTGCAGTTACTCAAATTTGGTTATGACTCTGGGTGTGAGCATTGCCCGGAATCCCTTGAGATCCTTAGGGAACTCTGACACACTTAGATCATGTGAAAGATTGTGAATAGAATGGCAATGAGGCATTCTGGAGGTTCTGGGCCTATAAATAGGCTCTCTATAGTATAACTTCTTTTCATTATTCAGTTATGTAATTCATGCAAATGGCCAGTAATAATTGTTGTAAACAACTCTTTGGGGATGGATAGTGAAAAGAGAGGGGTAAATATGCATGCTATAGAGGGTAGAAGACATGCTATTAGGTTTTATACCCTATTTGCGCAATAGAAACCATGCTTAGGACTCATATGTGCAAGATCATGCATTAAAGACCATGTTCCCTAGGTCTTACATTTACTGTTTTCAGCATCTATTGGCATCTCATTATGAAAGTCCTGTGCTAAAATGTGCTAATAACCAGTACTTTACAATCATGCTCTACGCTGCCATGTACACTTAGAGATCCTGTTTAGGATAAACAACACTAATAAACCTGTCATGTTTACATTTCCTAAACCATGTTTAAACAATGCAATATTTGTACATTTAGAGATCATGTTTAGGCTTCTGATTCTGCATCTCTGTGCACTAGATACCATGTCCTTAGGATTGCATCTTACTCGCTTAAATACACCTACTGATGCATGAAAAGGAATAAAACAACTTCACTCAATTCTCGCAATCAACTAGTAATAATTCTGAGCTTTGAACACTTATAACTACATGCTATTAGGTATAACGACCTGAAATTATCTCATAACTGCTACACGCCTAGGCAAGTATTAGGTAACCAACCATAAAGGAATAAAACCAGAACTGTCCTTTGTGATTAGTGTTCAACTGTCAGTATGTTTAAAACTAGTAGGAAAGCTTGATTAAGACTTCCTCTCTGAGTTATGCAATAAATCTGTCTTTGTGTCATCACTTATATACCATACTTAGGATCTGAACCTGAATCTGGACCTTAACTGTGTATGAGTCATGCTGTTTATGTGTACTATGTGTGGAGGTATACTTGAGCCTTTTATTTGCTTTCCATGCTCCCCTTAATTGATTATTTCACCGAGGGTAGCCTTTATTTAACTGGCTTTTTGAAGTATTTGAATGCCTTTAGTTCATAGCGGAAGTCGGACGTCTCCGAACCGCATTATTTCAGTCGTAGCCTTTTCATATGACCGTAATCTTTAATATGGCCGTAGCCTTCGGGCATGTCTCTTGGACTTGTACCTGATAGTATTTCGAATGTGTTCGAAATGTTAGTCTCCGAGTGTGATGGCCTCGGCCTTTATGTCGAGGGATGCCTCTTTGAGGTCTTATGAGTCCGAGTTTATATAACTCGAATGTGTTGACTGCCAATGACAGTCCCCGAGTAGCCGAGGTGTATTTGTGTTTTGTCTCTTGAGCCTTTTCTCATATAGAATCATAAGTATATAGCTCGTAAAGTAGCAAATTTTTTTAAGACATAAAGTTTTTAATATAAAAAGGATGCTTCTTTAAATAACTCATACATGTCTACATGTTTTGCCGTTGGGGCTCGGTTATTTTATATGGACACGGTTCCTTTGGCCGTTTGTCCCATTACAAAGTTTTCCTATCGAGACCCTCTTAGGCGTGAAGTATTTTCCTTGAAATGTTTATCCCCGAGGGTGATGCCCCCAATATTCGAGGTTGATTGGAAAGAAGCCTTGGATAATATCTAATTCCCCTTAGGTAGCACATAGTTGTTGCCTCGTTAAAATCTTGCCTGAAAACCCCATTTGGGATAAAACCCGATCTAAGGAAAAAAGTGTGCAACGCATTCTTTAAAACCTAAGGTCTTCGTGTAGAAGGGTATCTCGATGTCTTCGATAGAACACCTGCAATGAGTTAGTCTCGAAGACAAATGGAAAAAAGAGAAGATCATACATTAGCAATAATATCGTTTGAGAATTGGTACATTCCAATTGTTTGGAAATTGTTCGCCTTCCATCATCCTAGGTTTGTAAGATCCTTTTCCGACGACTCTGATGACTCGATATGGTCCTTCCTAATTTGGCATAGTTTCCCTTCATTCGGGTCTCGGTATTGAGGGTGACTTTCCTTAGTATTAAGTCCCCGTCTCCAAAGTGAAGAAGGTTGGCCCTCCTGTTATAATACCTCTCGACCCTTTGCTTTTGTGTGGCTATTCTAACAAGCGCAACTTCTCATTTTTCATCCAATAGTCTGAGGCTAGTGTTCATAGCCTCGTGATTTGATTCCTCGGTTGCATGCTAAAACCTGATGCTACGTTCTCCGACCTCGAATGGAATTAATGCTTCGAAACCATACACCAAATAGAACGGAGTTTCTCCCGTGCTGGAATTTGATGTCGTTCGATATGACCAAAAGACCTCGGATAAAACCTCTCTCCATTTCCCCTTAGTGTCACTCAACCTTTTCTTCAAGTTTTAAATAATAGTCTTGTTTGTGGACTCGGCCTGGCCATTTGCGCTTGGATGATATGTTGTCGACAGGATCCTCTTTATTTTGTGTTCCTCGAGGAACTTTGTTACCTTGCTGCCGATGAACTGCTTCCCGTTATCGCATACAATTTCAGCGGGTATCCCGAATCGACACACGATGTGATCCCATATGAAGTCTATGACTTCTTTTTCTCTTACTTTCTTGAAGGCCTCTGCTTCCACCCATTTGGAAAAGTAGTCAGTCATAAATAAAATGAATTTAGCTTTACCTGGTGCCATTGGAAGGGGGCCAACAATGTCCATCCCCCATTTCATGAATGGACACGGGGATATGACTGAATGGTGTTGTTCACCGGGCTGATGGATCATCGATGCAAACCTTTGGAATTTGTCGCATATTCGAACAAACTACTTAGTGTATTTCTTTATGATATCCTCGTAATACCCAGATTTAATAATTTTGTGAATCAAAGAATTAGCGCCGGAGTGGTTCCCACAAGTGCCTTCGTGGATTTCTCGTAAAACATAATCGGTGTCCCCTGGACCCAAGCATACTTCCAATGGTCCATCGAAGGTCCTCATGTACAACGTTCCATTCTCATCTAGTGTGAATCGTACTGCCTTAGCTCGTAGGTCTCTCGACTCTTTAGGTTCGGGAGGGAGCTTTTCGTTCTTCAAATACTCAACATATTTATTTCTCCAATCCCAAGTCAAACTGGTAGAGTTTATCTCAGCATGACCTTCCTCGACCACAAATCTCGACAACTGGACAACAGTCCCCTGGATAATATCATCTTCTTCGACTGATGAACCTAAATTCGCAAGTGCATCTGCCTCACTGTTTTGCTCCCGAGGTATATGGTCCAACGTCCACTCCTTGAAGCAATGCAATGTCACCTGTAATTTGTCTAAATACCTTTGAATTCTATGTTCTCGAACCTTGAAGCTTTTGTTCACTTGGTTCATCACCAACAGAGAGTCACACTTGGCCTCAATGACCTCTGCTCCCAAGTTCTTGGCTAATTCGAGACCTACAATCATGGCCTCGTACTCGGCCTCACTGTTAGTTAACCTAGAAGTTATAATAGATTGTCTAATAGTACTACCCGTAGGTGTTCTCAAGACAATGCCAAGCCCAGACCCTTTCACGTTCGAGGCACCGTCTGTGAAGAGGGTCCATACCCCTGATGACATACCCGACTTTAGTAAAAGTTCCTTTTCTACTTTGGTGCGAGGGTAGGTGAAAAGTCAGCCACGAAGTCAGCTAGAATTTGAGACTTGATAGCCGTTCGAGGCTGATATTCAGTATCATACCCACCGAGTTCGATGACCCATTTGGCCAATCGGCCCGACAACTCGGGCTTGTGCAAAACATTTTGAAGTGGATAAGTAGTTAACACACATATGGGGTGTTATTGAAAATATGGCTTCAATTTTCTAGATGCACTTATTAATGCAAGTGTTAACTTCTCTAAAAGCGGATACCTGTTTTCAGCATTTCCTAAGGTTCGACTTACATAATAAACATGAAATTGTGTACTTTGTTCTTCTCGAACTAGCACGCCACTTACCGCTACTTTGGACATAGCCAAGTATAAGTATGGTTTCTCATCCGCCTTCGGAGTGTGAAGCAGAGGTAGGCTCAATAGGTACCACTTTAATTCCTTCAACGCTTGCTGACATCCTGGAGTCCATGAGAAATCATTCTTCTTTTTGAGTAAGGATAAGAACCTGTGACTCTGATCTGACGACCTCGAAATAAATCGGCCCAAGGTAGCTATTCGTTCGGTTAGCCGTTGTACGACTTTCACACTGTCCATGACGGTGATCTCTTCGATGGCTTTAATTTTGTCGGGGTTGATCTCGATCCCCATATTTGACACCATGAAACCCAGGAACTTGCCCGAGCTGACTCCGAAAGCGTATTTCTCGGGGTTGAGCTTCATGTTGTATTTTGTCAAAACCTCGAAAGTTGCCTGCAAATGAGTCAAATGGTCATCTGCTCGTAGGGATTTAACTAGCATGTCCTCAATGTAAACTTCCATTGATTTACCTATTTGTTGCTCGAACATTTTATTAACTAGGCGTTGGTATGTAACCCGCGCATTTTTTAGCCCGAAGGGCATTACATTTTAACAATATGTTCCATACTTGGTGATAAATGAGGTCTTTTCCTAGTCACCGAGTTCATTTGAATTTGATTGTATCCGAAGTAGGCATCCAGAAAGGTAAGGATCTTGTGGCCGACTGTGGCGTCGATCATACGATCAATGTTGGGCAGTGGAAAAGAGTCTTTAGGGCATGCCTTGTTCAAATCCTTGTAATCTACGCACATTCTAAGTTTGTTTCCCTTTTTAGGAACTACGACCACATTGGCTAACCACTCGGGGTATTTCACTTCCCTAATGGACCCTATTTTGAGAAGTTTAGTTACCTCAGACTGTGGTCTTCTCTTTTGTTTCACAAGTTTTAACCTGAGGCCAAGACTTAGCCGATGTGTTGTTATCTCTGGTGGGATCCCTGTTATGTCTAAATGGGACCAAGCAAAACAATCTATTTTATTGATAAGGAATTGAATAAGTTTTTTTTCGGAGTTTGGGGGTTAATACTGTTCCCAGGTATACCTTCCGTTCGGGAAGATGCTTGATCAATATCACCTTCTCTAGCTCCTCGATCGTTGATTTCGTTGCATATGATTCCTCGGGAACGATGAAAGCTCGAGGTGTAAGGAAATCCACTTCCTCGTCCTCGATTACCTATTCCTCGGGCTCGATCGAGGCTGGGGACGGTGATTGCTATTTAGCCAACTGCCTGTCTTTGATGTTTGATTTTTCTGAAGTCGGGGGTGCTGGTGTCAAATCATGAACTGCAAACATTTCCTTTGCTGTGTGTTGCTCCCCAAACTGTTTTCACACCATCTTTGTTGGAAACTTCATCATTTGGTGAAAGTTCGATGGTACCTCCCTCATGTTATAGATCATCGGCCTTCCGAGCAATGCATTGTACCTCATGTCACCTTCAATGAAATGAAATTTTGTGTTCTGTATAGTCCCGACTACGTTAACTGGTAGGATTATCTCTCTCTTTGTTGTTTCACTAGCCATGTTGAAGCCGTTTAGGACTCGAGATGTAGGTACATTTTGATCTAGCAGTCCGATTTGCTCTACGACCCTCGACCTAATTATGTTTGCCGAGCTACCTGGATCCACAAGAACGCATTTAACTTGAATTTTATTTAATAAAATAGAAATTTCCTGGGCGTCATTGTGCGGCTGAGAGAGGCCTTCTGTTTCCTCACTGTTGAATGTAAGGGTTCCTTCGGGCATGTAGTCTCGGGTCTGTTTCTCTCTTGTAATCGACACTTTGGTGCGTTTGAAAACAGGTCCCTGTGGGATGTCTACCCCACCAACGATCATGTGGGTGACATGCTGAGATTCTTCTTGCTCATTCTTTCTATTGGCATCTCTTTCCCTGAAGTGATTTTTGGCCCTGTCACTAAGGAATTATCGAAGGTGACCTTCGTTGAATAATCGAGCTACCTCTTCTCTCAACTGTCTGCAGTCCTCGGTCCTATGTCCATGTGTACCATGATATTTACACATTAAGTTAGGATTTCTTTGAGAAGGGTCAGTTTGTATAGATATGGGGCACGTGGTATCTTTAATCCTTCCAATGGACAAAACGATACCCGAGGCATCGACGCTGAAGTTGTACTCCGATAATCGAGGTGCTTCTGTGGGATCTGTGTACTTGTCAAATCCATTCTTACTCATGAATCCCCGAGGATATTTCCCTCGATCATTTCTTCGATGTTTTGGGGAGGATTGCGTTCCGAACTGTTGTTTCTTCGATCTGCGACATATGGTTGGTGCCATTCTCTGTTTGACCTTGGTTCTCTGTCGATATCCCTCGAAGCTTTTACCGCTAATCTATTCGGGTGAACTGGACCCGAGGGGGCTCCCAACTGGTCATCCTCGACCCTGATCTTTGATTGATATCGATTATGTACGTCTGCCCATGTAACAACAGGATATTCAATCAGGTTCTACTTCAACTGTCGTGATGCTATCGAACTTCGCTCGTTCAACCCTTGTGTGAAAGCTTGAACGACTCAATCATCGAAGACCAGCGGTAACTCCATTATCTCAATTTAGAATCGGGACACGAACTCCCTCAACATCTCGTTGTCTCTTTGTCTTATCTTGAAAGCATCTGATTTCCTCGTTGCAACTTTTATAGCACCAACGTTGCCTTTACAAATGAATCTGCCAACAAGGCGAATAAATCGATAGATTTCGGGGGCAAGTTGTAATACAAAATCATTGCTCCCTTAGACAAAGTTTCTCCATTTTTTTTCAACAATATAGACTCGATCTCATCGTCCTCTAAGTCATTTCCCTTTGTGCCGCACGTATACGTAATGATATGTTCATTAGGATCGGTGGTTCCATTGTACTTTGGTATATCTAGCATGTGGAACTTTTTTGGAATGGGTTTCGGGGCCGCGCTTGGGGGAAAAGGCTTCTGCAAGAACTTTTTTGAATCTAAACCCTTCAAGATCGGGGGTGCCCCTGGTATTTGATCGACTCAGGAGTTGTACGTCTCCACTTTTTTGTCATTATCTTCGATCCTTTTTTCTCCCGACTCGATTCTTTTGGTGAGCTTTTCGAGCATTTTTATGATCGCAGGGTCAATCCCCCATCCATTTCCATCCGACCTGTCCGGTATTGACTCAGTACGGCGAGTGATTTTTGGCTCAACCACACTTGGAGTTTTTTGTTGACTTTGTAGCTGAGCGATAGCAACCTGCTGAGCTTGTAGCATTTCGAATATTACTTGGAGGCTCACTCCCCCGTATCCTATACCCTGTGTTCCTTGACCACTAGGTCAGACCTCCCCGTGTACACTTCCTCCTCAGTCACCCAAGTCCGCATTCAAATAATGTGCGAACTAACATCTATTGGTTCTGCAATCGGCACTCCCCCGGGGTTAATCGGTGGCACACCGGTCCCTGGAGCAATTGCATTTTCGTTTTCCCCATGAAATCCGAGACCATCACTACCGTGTATGGGTGCATTTTGTGAGTTTGACATGCTTTAACCTGAAAACAAAGAATCTTTGACAAGAAAAGTGAGAGAATAACGTGTGTTATCAAAATCAATATTGAAACAATCACTATAATGTTTAGGCCCCACGGTGGGCACCAAACTGTTTACCTAAAATCGGAGTAACAATTAAATTTGTGTAGAGCTCTTAAAGATACGTGATTTAGTCCAATACCAATTGATAAACAAGAAGACCAATGTATAAGTTAGTTAAGCAAGCTAGATTAAACCAGTGTATGAGCAGGCCTCGACCTCGAGCTGTGAGGGCCTCGTGGTACACTTAATATGAACAGTAAACAAAAGACAATAAAGCTAAAGAACAATTATTAGAGATGAGTGAAAAGCAAGAGTATATATTCTTTGCTAATGATTGATGATCTTTACAAATGAAGGGGCTCCCCTTTATATAATAGGGGAGTCCCAAATAAGGTACATTTTCATTTCTAGTAAGGAATCTAATTGTACAATTGCTACAGCTGTCTAATCGCCTAGTACAGATTCGTACAAATCCGTTCCGGAATTCGTGCCTTGATCTTTGTGCCATTACGGGAATATCGCCCATTCTGTTACAAACTTATAACGACACTATCTCGGGGTAGGCCATGCCCGGCCTCGGTATCCATCGTGCACTTTGACCTTCGAGCCTTGCATTCCGTTATCAGGTTCGAGCTCGACCTACTGGGCTTGCCTGGTCCGTTCTATACTCGGGCTTGGAGCGACCCCTCGATCTTGTGATTAGTGTAATTGAACCTATGACTTTACAAAGGTTTCGAAACTCCTTGACCACTAAGCTACACTTTTAGGCTATGTCGAGGGGATTCAAAACTTAATATATAGAGGTAAAAAATAGATTTTGTCTTATATATACAGTGTAATTTCGCGGCGAAGGGGTTCAGGTGAATCCCTTCCGCCCCTAAATCCGCCCCTGCATGTGAACATCCGTCCAGCAGTCTACAATTCTTTTATATTTTTCATCTCCACTTTTGCGCTAGATTACCTTGTATTCTGCTTTTAAGATGTGTGGTGTTAAAATCTTTCATAGTATACCTGGGCCAAGTCATGTTATCTGTCAGTATTTGTACGTCATCCCATACTTCTTTCATATCTTGGACTATATACAACCTATAAATTACAACAAAATGAAATCCAGTATTTAACTATAGTATGTTGACATAGCCATAGATGGTCTGATGATGTATGTTGATCACATTAAAATCAACAACTGAAGGATCCCACATAACCCAACTTCTACCTCTAGGATCAGTTAGAGCATTTCTTTCTTTCACTCTATTTTCTACTACTGCAATTAATACTTTCTCCTTATAAAACACCTTTAATTCTTTATGTTTATATACTTTGTTCATCCCCTATAATATTTGTTCATCTTGAGTATAATATGGGAAGTTAAGATTCACCCGGATCTCCATTATGGCTACTTTAACCCATCTCATATTATCTCCTAGTTACTCGTATCATAGGTTGCCCAAAATTAAACTGAGGCCTAAAAGCATTGGCATCTGACAACTCCATGTAACAGTCCAACCCCTCCTTTTATAGATGTGTATTCCGTGCATGGTTTGGACCCCGAAGTACTCGGGGAAGATTGAAACCTTTACTTGCTATTTGGAACTTAAAGAGCTTAAGTAACAACCTTACCCCTTGATTCTCGTAATATTAATTTGGCTCATATTTTTAAGCTTCAAATAAGTTTATATGATGTATTTGAACTTGTAGGTATGTTTGGATCAGGACCCAAGGGGCTTGCGAGCATTTCGGCACTATTGCATGAAAGTTAGAATTCTAAGGATTCCTTAAGTTGAATTAAGTTGTTATTTTGGATTTGATTCATGTTTCGAGCCTTTACATAGGTCTTTACTTTATAATACTTTTGAACTTATCGGGATGGCCAGGAGGGATCCCGAGGGCCGGGTGAGTTTCAGCACATTCGGGGACAAGTTGGGAGAATTTGCGATGCAGGGACCTGACACACCATACTAGATATAGCACCTGGTTCAGGCGTTATTTTGGGCGCCCAGAACTAGTTATATTGCCCGGTTCAGGTGCCATATTAGGCTCCTGGATCCTGTTAGTGCACTCAACTTCATACTTATTTTTATAAATAGCCCTCATTCTGTGTTTTGAGTTTGTTCAACCATTTTTGAAGCACGTGAGCTTGGGTTTTGAACTACAAATTCATCTACAATATTGGGTAAGTGATTCTAATTCAAATTTATATTTATATCTGTCATGACCCAAACCTCAGGGCCATGGCGGGCACTCGGTGACTTACTCAACCGAGTACCAACATAACATATCTTTCTTATCTACCATCATGGATAAGTGGGCCAGAAGGTCCATCATGAGGTAACCAGAATAAAACATAAGGATATACTCAACATAAGACGACCCTACATGATATACAAACTTAGACATGTGACATACGAGCGTATAAGGCCGACATGATCATTTATACACTCAAACCATAGGCCGACAAGGCCATACAAGTATCCATATACATGACCTCTGCCTACAAGCCTCTAAGGATACATAAACATCATAAAGGTCGGGACAGGGCCCCGCCATACTAATCATTATATGTCCAAAGCGTACTAACTGAATAGGCAACTCCAGAGCAAGTGAAGTGCGCCAACACCTTCTGCTGAGCTGATAGCCTACTAGGAAGACTGCAATCCTATCTATCGGAACGTGCAGGCATGAAACACAACATCACAGGAAAAAGGACGTCATTACTGATAATGTAAGGCATGGAAGCAGTATATAAAAAAGAAAGAAACATGGAGTAAATAACTCAACCTGTAAGCCTAAATAGCTCTGTGAATCATGAAATATTTATAATGTCATGCATATGTATATAAATGTCATATCATGCATCAGTATATGCGTACATAACATCATCAAGCCTCTGAGGGCATCCCATCATATCATTTCAGCCTTCGTGGGCGAAATCATCTACGTATACAAGATGATTAGGTTGTGGTGTGTATATAACGCCATAATATTTCTCCATACCCCATTTATTTATATATATATATATATATAATGCCATCTGGTCATAGATCAATGTACATATATAAGTGAACGCAATGCATAAGAAGTAAGTCAATTTATAAGATCTCTCGAGATGTCATAAGACCAATATGCCTTTGGTTAATATTATGAAGTAAACTTTATCAACTTACATATTTTCTGATATCAATGAGCAGACGATACAATAGTAGGGCACATGGGGAATCAAGAACATAGGTACCCCTAGTACTTCTAAGAATAAAGTCGTTTGTGAAAGCTCCCGCATTTGCTCTTTTTTATATCATATGGATCATGCTAAAAGGATAGAAGGGATATCCTTAACATAACTTAACTTTGTTTAGTCCATAATACCTTCCAAGCAATTATTCCAACAACTCAACTCAATATATCATAGCATAAGGAGATTCAAAATCAGTGTTGAGTAAATGCTAAGTCCGCAACTTAAGCTAGTAGCTCATTTACGTAAATTGGGGCAGCATCTCCCCTGTAACAAGGGCCTCCTACAATACCATATACCAACAACAACAAACCACAATACAATACGAACAACATCAACAATAGGGTATAAAATATTTCATTAACAAGTCATCAACTTATCACGACGAGCGGCAAGCTCGGATTGAATCCCTTTACCACCCTTCAACCCCATTATCATTCATTCTTGAACTTAGTAATATATCCAGTATAATAACACATACCTTTTAAAGGATTTCCAACCTTGTACTCAATTTCAAAGTTACCCGAAATAGCCTAACACAAGATAATATCAACGTGGATAACTTCCAAGTGCTTCATAGCCATTTCTTTTATAGTTACCAATTTCTTTAACAAGATTGGCATGTAAACCAACAAAATCATAGCCAATTAATTTTCCATAGTTTCCAGCCACTTAAAGTCCGTAAGAGCAACTTTCAAATTAATCCATCAAGAACAACAACATCTCAAGCTAGTCCAAGTATTATCTTGTAGTTTATCATCCTAACAACTTAACCAACATACAAGAAAGCTTAAGCACAATTAGTAGCTATTATAATCAACTTCGCCAATAGAAACCACTTGAAATTTCAGCCAAACATAACCCACAATTATCCTCAATTACAACACAACCTAAGAGAGGTGTTGTTCTTCACTAGAACTAACTTTTGATGTTGAAATATGGTGTAATCACTTTGGAATCATATCAAAACCTTATGGTATCTGTTTAGGAGAGTTAGGAGGAGTGTAGAGACGAGGATAAGTCAAAATATAATAAATAAAGGTCGTCCAGATATTTTTTTTAAATGAAGTAGGTCGACCACCGCCTAAGTGGGTTCCATTAAAAGCTGCTTGCGCAGTCTCGCAAAAGTGCGAATATCTCTCTACTCCGATATCATATCGATGAACGATTTAATGATTTAGAAACCAGAATTGTATATCTTCAATTTAATATATGGATAATTCTATAATTCTGTGTATATTATAAAAAAGCTCTGCTACATATGACCTAAATTTCAGCACATTATGAATGTAACTTGTGATGAGCTTTACCAACTTTTCTTCCACAACTCCCTTGACTTTAAAACATAACACACAACTATCATACGACTAAAATAAATCATAATATAACCTCCTTATCATGTTAAGAACCCTAGTTTCACCCCAAAATACATGTTATAACATTCCAAACTAATCGACTTTCGACGAAATTTATTTTTCGTTTAGCTTCTAAGCTTTCCAACCCTCTTGGTACTTGTTATTCATGATCTTAAAGATTTGTAACCTCCAAGGTAACATGATTAACTTACTTTATGTACTTCCAAAAACGATCTCATTTTTGAGCTTACATCAATTGTCTTACGACGTACTCTTACGTACGAAAAAATGGGGTGTCACATCACGTCTCAGCGGGGAACATCTAAAGTGATTTTCCTAATGCACCTAGGGATGATACCATATTTCAATAACTGTAGTTCATAGCATCCCAACATGATTCATCTAATGGGTGGGGTATTCTAATCATGTGCAATTCATGAAACCCCTTTTCTTTAAATCATTACTCAATCAAAGGCATATAGGTCATCCTCTTATCTATTAAATTATACCCTTATTTTACTACCTGAGAAACATTCCATCTTTTATAAATTATCCTAGTCTTAGACTCCTTTGGGTACATTCAAGCTATACCGAGCTTTCTATAACGTATGGAAACCATGAGCTCTTTTGTTTTGATGGGTTTAACTCTGAAGCCTTACCTATTCTTGTCACCTTCTCACTCGCCTTTTCTTATCCTTACTCCTATCAATCTAAAACCTTGTCGCATATCTATTTATACTACTCACAACCTTCATTTAACATGCTAGCACCATAGATTTCTTTTCGTGCCTTCTCTGTTGTCTTTAAATATAACCAATTACTTTTCCTAGTCGTTCTGCCACTTGTTGCATGAATATTTGGCTTATCTTATTGCCGACAAATACTGGAACTTCCTATAACTCATATGATCTCAAATATCACCTTTGATTTTCTTTTCTGTTCATTAGCCACGATAGGTGCCACTTTCTTATGGAGTGTATACAATAATGTAGTGAGACTATTGTTACAAGACCATTTCTTCTTCAAGTAACTATGCTTAGGTTGAAGCCTTCTTCCTTATTTTCTCAGCTAGTCTTTCGTTGTAGTACTTAGGGGAGACCCTCTGACTCTTGTGAAGCTACGAGCTTATTACATCATATACCTGACGGAATTTTTGATGTTCTTGCTCGCCTATAATTATATCTAGTTAGTTACCTCCGCGCCCTTGTGCTCATAGGGTTACTTCTGAAGTGAAAATTTTGACTGCTTCCCAATGGCACTCTCTTTTATTTCCATGACGCTTATACGGTACCTTTAACTACCCCAACTCCTATCTGAATGTTTCTCAAGGATTACGATGTCACATCTATGAGGCTGAATTCACTATGTTGGGGTTCACTACATTTATCTTGCACAATCTGCTGATTTGCCTGTATCCTCTTGCCTAGCCATAACTAGGCTCTTCCTGGATATACTACTAAATACTCGTTGGTCCATTCTCATATCAATATCTCGAGTAATCCCTCTTGGGATATGTCCTTTATCTTAACTAACCTCTAACACTGGCTCCTTATGTATCAAGTGTTCATTTGCATTTATTTGTCAATAACATCTGGTGCGGGAACCCTTACCGCCTCTCCCTAGTGTCGTGCTTGCATAATGTTCTGGAGTCATATCATATCAGTAGGATCTGAATAAATGCAATCTCATTCCTTTCGCCTTTCTACCACATTCTTCCTTTATTATTCCATAGTTACCTGAACCGCCTAACTCCGGCTTAATACCATATCACACCTCTTCCCCCTTTAGGGGAGTACTAACATTTAGTGCTAGGAATATTTACCTCTAAATGTTTTATCTCTTCATCTTTGGCGTCTTTTCACATCTTTATTGGCTCTTACTCGCCTTGCGGTAAACCTTATGTACCAAGGATAACAAAATTTTTACTCACGAGGGTGATACCTAGTGTAACTAGCACACTTAGTCTCTTAAACTTAACTCTTCTCATAGTGCTCGCTTTAGGGGAGTATCATCTTGAATGACCTTTAGAGGTTATTCTTCTGCGGTCCATTCTATTATCGTCGAGACGCAATCCCTGAAATTCTCACGATGCCGACTATTATCAAAACATTTGGTCCCTAATTCATGTTAGGTTTTATGTTTTTTACTAGACCATACTAATTTCTATTACTCTGGGGTCTAACTTTTCCTTTTGGAAATCATGTTGGAGTCACCAACTTATTTCTCGAAATGAAGATATGAATTCATGGCTTATACCCTTTTATTGATTCAAGGCATGTATCCTCTTGTCTTTCCCTTCACTTGACTATAGACTCTGTCATTCTACATATTTTTATTTACCTTTATCACCCATTTATCACATTTTACTCATAATGCTTCATTTACTCTTTTCTTATTCCCGGGCTAATATTTCCATCTATCACTTTATTCTGAAAACTTCAGCAAAGCATTCTTTCACTTTTAGCATCCCTTGCTTCATCTCAATGTCTCTTTGGGATGCCTAATATTTTCTCTTTGTTTTTACTAGGGGCGGGAGTCATACTAAGATAAATATTTATCCCTTCTAGGATTCCAGTGCCTATCTTCTAAAATTTCTGAATATTCTAGTATTCATATCTAACTGTACTATTCTAAAGTTCACCGTATGGGTGTCTCACAAGGAGATCTATTACAATATTTGCACTATCCTTCGAAAATGTAAGCTAATGATAACAATAAATCCACCATTTTGGGTTACTCTAACCCCAACTGGAACCTAACATCCCATTCTTCTCTTAAACAATGTTTTTTATCTCCCACACTTAAATTTTGCTCACCCTCGAGTCAACCAACTAAACACTTCCTTTTCAAGGACCCAAAAAGCCACACATTTACAACACAATACACCTGCGACCATGGATGATAGCAACAATTAAGCTCTAGCATATGCTGTCAAAATACACTTCCCATACTTATGCCCAATTTCAAAATGTCAACATAGTAATGACATGGCTATAACAATCCTAGCCTCGATAACTATTCAATGTCACAATGCACCCGAGGCTTGAATACTTAATCTATTAGAGAAGTCTAATAATGTTACCTATCCTTTGCGAAACCATATGCCTTCACATTAAAGCAAAAGAGTAAGCAGTCCACACATCCAAATCACATGATCGAATATAATTTAAGGACTCACACATATGAACAAAAAGAACTCACTCTCTTATCACATACATGCAAAAGGTACCATAGACTTGCACATGATGTAAACCTCTACTAATGTAGGCTCGCTCGGTCCGAAATCAAATAAGACTTTAATATGATTGTAATGTGGGCTAAGGGACGGGTATAACTTTAACACATCACATATTCAATTTTAAGCGCAATTCCTTCAATCCACTTCAATCATTACAAGATAGCTCACCCCAGAATATTTCTCATTATTCTTTAAATACTACTTCATATCATATCCATTTGCAAAAATAAGAAACCTTTATTTATTAAATTATTGTTATATTTTTTATCTTTCTTTTTTTTTGTACTTTTGCCTTGCCTCTAGTGGATTTTATTTAAAGTACAAGTGCACATCTCTTCCTTCTATTGGTTATGCTAAAAAACATACCATAAGTTTCCTCATTACTTCTTTCTAGCTCTCTCTTTGCAATTCAAGTGCTTTAAGAGGTCTAAGGATCAAGATGATTCAATTAAGAATAAAAGGGGATAGGCCAAAAGAAAGGTTTATAGGCTCAATAGGGTAACTAGGGGTGATTTTATTTGTGATAAGCAACAAAACTCAAAAAGATCAAGGAAAGCCTAATATCACTTTTCAAACCGAGAAACACCTAGGATTTTGCTTTAATTCACATTCCGAGCAAGTTCTAGACTCAAATGCAATAACATAGACAATACAAAAACTCATTTCACACATGGCACATGACCCACTAGGGATGGTTTCATTCGGACTCTCACTCAAACAAGTATTCACAAAGCCAAGAGATATATTAAGCATAAAGCACAAAGTGAACACAAGTCAAGCAACTGGGACATAGGAGTTATACCGCATGCTATTTATTTTTACCAAGGCATCATCATATATTTTAAACTAAGGAAAGGTGAAACGCATGCCAGAACGTAAATATGCAACCATCAAACAAGTCAAAGGATGCAAATCACATCAGTTCTTCTCCTTTATTTCCTACATACTACTCTAAAAGTAAAAATAAAAATTAAAACTACTACCCAGTTCAAGTTACATCCCATGGAAAAGAACCGAGACACTAAGTAAAACCACAGGGGATTATTACTACCTACGGAAAATAAAAGACATGTTTTTGTATTTTTTTCTAACTTTTTTGTATTTTTTTTTAGACTTAAATCCCTCAAGAAAATTTTCTAGGAGATCCATCATATGGAAAAGTCCAAATATTTTTTCTAAAGAAAATTATTAATTAAACTAACACAACTAAAATAACATAGAAAGTCACCCAGATACAATCTTCTCATCCCACACTTAAAATAGTGCATTGTCCCCAATGCACAACATAAATAATATGAAGGTAAATGAAAATCCCTGGTAGGCCAAAGGCCGAAGCACTAGCAGCTCATGGGGTACTCAGACTTCTCCCCTTGTATTTTTATTTGTGCGGGCATCCCACCCTTAGTTCTAACTATCTAGCTTATTGTTGCATCATTCCAATAACTTTTCTTTCCATGCTCCTAAAAATTTTAAAACGACAATACAAAAATAACAAAATGAAAAAAAAAAAAGAAAAAAGAAAGCAGTAAAGTTGGGTTGCCTCCCAACAAGCGCCTAATGTAACGTCCCCGCACGACGTGAATCACTTTCTGCCTCCACCTCGAGCTTATGAATTGAACCCCAAGTTTTAATTCAAGCTTATGATTATGCTCCTGGGGCGGTACAAATTCTTGCAAGACAAAAATTAAGTAAACTCTCATGCACCTTTTGGTTGTTGATCGAGGGGTGTCACCTTGCCAAGAAGACCTTGAAAATTTCAAAATATAAAATTCATCTACCTCTTCCCTTGACTCTTTTTTATGCTCATAAGGATCAATTCTCATTTCACCATTCAGACATAATGTAGAGAAGTGTTTCGAATTAGGTCGGATATGCTCAAATGCCTGAACTTCAAAATTTTCAACCTCCTCAAAATCAATCACACTAGAGTCAACTAAATATGTATCTTTAATGTCCTTGGGTGACTCTAGTATTACTTCTTCAACATCGGCATTCTCAAATTCTAGCTGGATAGATCATTCGTGTTCTACTCTTACCTCTTCCATTAGCACCACAGTTTCAGTATCTACTTCATGCTCTTCTTGGCTATTATCCACAATATTTCCTTGTTGAGCATTAAGTGCTTCAACCAGTTGACTCACTTGTGCCTCCAGGTTGCAAATAGTAACATCCTGCCTTTGTAAGTGCAGTTGTTTCTCATTATTTTGTTCCATAAGGCACCTTGGCATATTCGTGATCTCTTTCAGGTCATCATCCCTGGGTTCTTTGTTCCTATTAACTTCACAAGAAAAAGTAGAACCATCATAGTAAAGGGATGGGGGAGGATAATAAATATAAGTACAACCATGAAATTGACCATCTTGACAACTACACATTCCACACATAAGATTGAGTTGGGGCACATAACTCTCTCTTGGGAATATATTGATAATATTTCCATGGGTGGTTTCCTCCACAATATGCATAAGGAAGATCAGAAGTAGTATTGCCAATATCAAAACTCTCATAGTTCCAAGATGTCATGTGTCTCAAATAAAAAATAAAAGTAAAGTTCAAACTTGAAACCTAGAAATATGTACAGCTACAGCTATATTGTTAGTTCCCCGGCAACGGTGCCAAAATTTTATAATTCCCAACTCTAGTCCTAAAAAGGATAATCAGTCATTGCAAATATAATCCGGTCTAAAAGTCCAGAGTCGAATCCCAAGAAACTAAGGTTTCACTATAACTGTTCAATATCACTAAAAGTCAAGTTCGAACAATTTCAAAGTTATAAATATTAAGATTCTTATGTCTAACTAATTAACCAACAAATTTAAGTAGTAAATTAATAAATATGAATACTAAGGATTGGAGACAAAATTGGGAAAGCCTAGAGTTATTATTTCCCCAACTGTCAGAATCCTTCCCACTATGTCTCCTATAATTTCGCCTAAGTATTCTCTACTGATTGTGAGCACTCGACTTATCGTAATTTTCTCTCTACAAACTACAATAATTTAATATTCATATTTTCTTGAATTACGCTAGCTCTCACTTTGTCAACGCTCTGTGTGATCATGTCAAAGCTTCGTTATCTCTATTCCCGCTTTTAAACTTGCCAGATTGATCTCTCATATACCTTGGGAGTGACGTTGTTCGACAACAACTTAAATATGCACTCTTTATCAAACAATACATAATAAATAGGAGCATACAATTGATGGTCATTCAATCAACAACAAACAATAAACATGTAGTGTAACAAGTAGGGATATTCGAAGGCAAATTATATAAAAAACATAACAAGAATTCATCCTCCAAAAGGTTCCATCAAATCCTAGATTAGAGAGTTTATCTACTCATAATTATATAAACAATCATAGTAATATTCAACAATATTAAACTACATATTAAAGTAGAACAGAGAGAAAAACTCATGTGATTGGTGCTCCAGAGTGTTCCGTAGTCTTTTGCCTCTCCAATAATGTCTACCCCTTCAAAAACTAACTTTAAGAGGTATTTATTGGGTAGGGACCTAAATCTACATTTCCAAAACTAGTGAGGAATTAAAATTTGCTCGGATGGCATTGTCGGCGCGAGGCACTATCTGGGGCACCAATATTTTTGCGCGAGGCACTGTCTATGGCGCCATTGTTTCTGCGCGAGGCACTGTCTGGGGCGCCAATGACACTGCCCTGCACAATGCCTTGCACTGTCTATATCCATGACTTTTCATTTCCTTGCACGTCTTCTTTTATTACTCTATTTTGTAGATATGAGGTATCATTTCATGCAAATTGTCTCCAATTCATGTCCAAGAATTCATACGTGTGAAATATGCTCTATTAAGCATAATTGTCACACAAACAAGCATCCAAACAACAAGCAAATAGGGTGAATAACGTCAAAATATATGGAATTATCGCATGACATCAATGGTTGTCCTAATTCTTTTTATCCTTCTTCAAGACTTTATTATGATGTTTCTGATAATTTTTGCGAGTTTGATAGGAACAAAGTGGAGAATGTGGACTATGATGCTCAGACTATGGACCTGTTAAGGCCATTGGTGGAACAAATTGTTGAACATCGAAAAGACTTCGAAAATCTCAAGGCAACAATCAAGAGAATGTAGGATAAAGTGAGTGAAATGGCAGAGCTGTGTACGGTCCAACAGTCAATTGTAGAGGATAGAGTTCATGAGTTTTGTGAGGTTGAAGAAGAATTTGAGAGCCTATCTGTGGAGCAAGAAGTAGAATTTCAAGAAATACAGGATATCGAATGTGATGCCTGTATTAGGGATATATTGAAGCAATTAGAAGAGCAACATGACAAACTCAGACAAGCTATGAAAAGAATGAGTGCAACGATCACAAGAATGAAGGCCAATGAGAAAGAATTTGTTGAAGAGAGTGAGTTTCAGCAAGAGGAAAATATTGAAAAATAGGAGATTTTGAGCCAAAGTTGGCTAATGGAACAAGCTGAAAAATTGGAGTAATATGAGGCTCACCGTGAGGAAATTATAGATGAGATGAGAAATATAATAGAAGGAAAAACTGAACTAGGGCAAGAGATCAAAAAATTTGGCACTCCTATTCACGACTTGGGAGCTCAATTGAATGCAAAGTTTGATGCGACAAAATAGTTATGAGTTGTGTGAAGATGGAAGGAGCTTATACGCCAAATTGAGGAGCTAAAATCATTCGACCATACTTTTATTGATGATGTCCATATTGAGAAAAGTACAATAGACTCATGCGAGGAGGAAGATAATATTATATTTGAAGAATCTAGTTTTGTGTACGTATGAGGATGTAAATAGTGACACAATTCTAGAGTTGGAACACATTGGTCTTCATTCCATGCATTTTTCAACATTTTGTTTGGATGATGACATAGAAATAAAGTCATCTGAGCCTTTGGAGGAGCCAACGGACGAGGAACAAGGTGCTTACATTCTGGAATTTATCGTGCCAGAGAGAGATTACATATCGTGCCTAAGAAGTGTAGAATGCAAAATTGGTTACTTGGCTCAATTACATTTGTCGCAGCACCTCGGGAGCATAACCGAAAGCATGAAGCCAAATTGGGGGTTCAATTCATAAGCTCGAGATGGAGACAAAAAGCGGTTCAAGTCTTGTCGACATTAAATCAGGCGCTTGTTGAGGATTACAAGAATAGGAAACAAAGCCATTGGAAAAGTGGAAACACGAGCTATATGGTGGGAACTAAGTGTTGGGTTCCCGCACAAAGGATCATGCCTGGGAGAAGTCTGAGTACCCCGTGAGCTGCTATTGCTTCGGCATTTGGCCTTTCAGGAAGTTTCTCGTCCACCCTCACTATTTGTTTACTTTATTTGTGCATTGGGGACATTGCACTCTTTTAATTGTAGGGTGAGAGAATTCCTCTAGATAATTAGTAGTATGTTAGTAAAAATGTTAACTTCTTATTTTGATTTTAGCTTCTTATTTTTTTTTTTCGTAGTTGTGTAGTATTTTAGTAGCTTAATTATATTATTTTACATATAAGAAATTAGAAGAAAAAAACATTGAAAAAAATTGGACTTTTTCCGATGATGGATCTCCTAGACAGTTTTCTTGAGGGATTAAAGTCTAAGCAAACAAATAATCAAAAATGTGTCTTGTAGTTTCCGATAGGTAGTATTAATCTCCTGTGGTTTTTCTTTATGCCTCGGTTCTTTTTCATGGGATGTAGTTTGAACCAGGTAGTAGTTTTTTTAAATTTTAGAATAGGGTAGTACTTAGGAAATAAATGGAGGAAAGATGAACTAAACGCCCTTGAATTGTTTGATAGTAGCATATTTAGACTTTGGCATGTGTAATATCGTCCCTATGTGCTAAAATTTCTTATGATGCCTTGGTTATTTGTATAGCATATTTTCTGACGCCTTTGTCTCGTATTCTTGACTTATGTTCACTTCATTCTAAATGATTAATATCTTATGGCTCGACGAATACTTGTATAAGTTTGAGAGTCAGAATGAGACCATCCTTAGTGACTCATGTGCCATGTGTGAAGTGAGATTTTTGTGTAGTCCATGTCATTGTACTTATGTCTAGAACTTGCCCAGTATATGAGCCGAAGCAAAATTTCAGGTGATGCTTGGTTTGAAAAATGATTTTAGGTCGTCTTCGATTTTTTGAGCTTAATGCTTATTACAAATAAAATTTATCCATAGTTAACCATTTTGAGCCAATAGACTTTTGTTTGGCACCCATATTACAAGCCTATTCCCGTTTATTCTTAATTGACATTGTATTGATCCATTCTTCCTCTTAAAGCACATTAATTGTGAAATGAACACTAAAAGAAGTAAGGAAGAAACGTGAGTGACTATTGAGTGGAACCGATAAAAGGAAGAAAGTTTCACTTGTTTTTTAAATAATACACCACTAGTAGAAAGTGTAGAGAAAGAGGAAATTGTCTTTGAAAAGAAAAAAAAACAGAAAGAAAAATCTGGAAAAAAATGATGAGTACAAGAAAAACAATTGACATCTTGTTCTTGCTAGTGGGTATGAATTAAAGTAGTGCTTAAAGAAAGAGGGAATGTTGTTTGTGAAGTTGAAGTTGGGATTGAAGAATTTGTACTTACAGTCGATTATGTGATTTGTTAAAGTGCTTAGGAGGGTTAGCCGTTATTCCTAAATATATCTTACCTTTCCCTTAGCCCACATTACAACCATGAAAAACTCTTAATTAATTTTATATCGAGCAAGCCTACATTACGAGATTTATATTAAGGGCAAGCCTATGGTACCAATTGCACGAATGTGACTTCTTTTGTGAGAGTGCGCGATTTTCTTTGATATATATGAGTCTTTCAAAAATATTTGAGCAATTGATTTAAATGTGTGGATTCAACTTACTCTCTTGTTCTTGTTGTGAGGGAAAATGGTATCACGAGTGATTGGCAATATTATTAGACTTCTCTAGAATGTTGGGTGTTCATGCCATGATTGCATTGTGACATTGAGTCACTTATTGAGGCTAGGACTGTTATGAGCATGTTGTCTTTTTTGTGAATATTTTTGAAGAATGGAATAAGTAAAGGGAAGTAAAAGTGATTGCATATGCTCTAGTTTAATTGGTTGTTCGAGGATGAGCAATAGCTTAAGTGTGGGGTGGTGATGTTTTGCTAAAAATCCATATTTTTGCATGTAATTTGCCTTGCATTATGCCTCAATCTTGTTAACTTTAGTGTGGATATTTGTGATCGAGCTTAATAATGATATTTATATATATATTGGAAGTGATTTGGAAAGTTTTCATGCAAAGAGAAGTAAAAACGGAAGAACTTGGAGGAAGTATAAGTTTGGTGCCTAGGTTCGCGCTAGGCACCAACCAAAACATCATTGATAGGAGGCTAAAATATTCACCTGTCCAGGTTCGCGCCAGGCACCAAACGTGACACCCAAGGGTGGATTTTGGCATAATTAGGTTGGGACTTGGGGATTTTGTAACGGCCCGACCCGTCGTTTTGAGAGTTATAGCCAAGATCCCCTATATACTGCTTAAGTTCTAAAAGTTTGACCATAGTTTGAACTATGTGAAGGCGACTATGGAATGGAGTTTCATCGGTTTAGTTAGCTCCATTTGGTAATTTTGGACTTAAGAGCATGTCTGGATTGTGTCTTCAAGGTATGTAGCTAAATTAGGCTTGAAATGGCAAAAGTCGAATTTTTGGAAAGTTTGACCGAAAGTGGACTTTTTGATAACGGAGTCGGATTCCAATCTCGAAAGTTAGAGTAGGTCCTGAATGTCGAAAATGATTTGTGTGCAAAATTTGGGGGTCAATCAGATGTGGTTTGATAAGTTTCGGCATCGGTTGTAGAAGTTTGAAGTTTCAAGTTCATTAAGTTTTGATTGGAGGGTGATTCGTGTTTTTGTTAATGTTTGATGTGTTTTGTTGGCTCGACTAAGTTCGTATGATTTTTTAGGACTTGTAGGTGTGGTTGATTAAGATACTGGGGGCCTCAGGTTGATTTTGGGTGGTTAATAGATCTTTTTGGACTTGTGAGAAATTGCAGATTTCTGATGTCTCCAGTTCTGGATTCCTTCTTCGCGTTCGCGAGTGGAGTCCTGCGTTCGCAAAGAAGATCTAGAGGCAGGAGGAGAATTGATCTTTGCGTTTGCAAAATGGGGGCCGCGTTCGCGAAGGTTTGTTCAGTAGTGCATCGCGAACGCGTGAAGGGGCATCGCGTTCGCGTAGAAGAAGTAGAGCATCTGAGACCCCAAAGCTTTGTTCTACGCGTTCGTGTAGTGGAGATCGTGTTCGTGAAGCAGCAGGAAGTAAAAGCCACGCGTTCGCAAGAGGTCACTCGTGTTCGCGCAGGAAGGATTTTGGTCGGTGATTAATTGTTCAACGTGAATGCGAGGATGTGGCAGCGTTCACGAAGAAGGAAATACCTGGGCAGTCTATAACATTTCAAAAACGAGGGTTTAGCCATTTTTATCAAAAATTGAGATAGAGAGCTTGGAATTGGACAAAAATTTGGCGGATTTTGAGAGAAAACTATTCGGTAATGATTCTTGACTAATTTATGATTATATTCCGATAATTTATAGTTGATTCCACCTTTTATTTTCAGATTTGGGTTGAAAATTTTAGGAAGAACGGGAACACTCCTACAACCAAATTTTTGAGTTTTGATTAGGATTTTGATAATTTTTGTACGAGTGAACTCGTGAGTGAGTGGAGGTTTTCATATTTTGTAACTTTTACCCTATTCCGAGACATGGGCCCAGGTTGACTTTTTGGGGAGATTTTCTAATTTATTGCTTAAGACTTGATTTCATTAATTAATTTAGTTTCTTATGGTTATATTTATGGTTATGTAATTGCTTTTGGCTAGATTTGGGCCATTTGGAGTTAGAAAATGAAAAAGGCATTGTTACTGATTGATTGAGCTTGATTCGAGGTAAATAGCTTGCATAACCTTGTGTGGGGGAAATTCCTTAGGATTTGGTACTGCTGTGATATATGAGTGCCGTGTACGTGAGGTGACAAGTGCATACACGACTATTTGTTGTAAAACCCAATTTTTACTGAGTATTAACGTTTTTTCATCTTAATTGAGTTATACCAACATGTGTAGTTATCCTGTTTAGTCAAATATCGCATGTCTACATGCTTTAACTGCTTATTTGAACTATGTGCAGCATGCCTAGTTGATTTCATGTTTTCCTTGATCTTTATTAGTCTAATTGTAGAACTCTTGCTGTAAAATGTTGTATTTTCGATTTGAGTTGTGTATTTATTTTTGAGATTATGACGCAACACCTTGTGAGTTGTCCCTGCACATTTACTTTGAGATTACGAGGCGGTACCTCGGGAGTTCTCCTTGTACATTTACTTTGAGACTACGAGGCAGTACCTCGGGAGTCTCCCTGCACATTTGCTTTGAGACTACAAGGCGGTACCTTGGGGGTTCTCCCTCCACATTTACTTTTGAGACTACGAGGCGGTACCTCGGAAAATCTATTTGCATATTTACCTTGGGACTACGAGACGGTATCTCGGGAGATCCCCTGGCGTTTACCCCTGTGTGTTGTACTGTTTATTTTGCTGTGTTTTCCTTTTTGTTAAATCCCAGTCTCTTATTATATTGCTACATTCTCCTACTTTATTTATTATATAACAGTGGGCCCTGAACTAACCTCGTCACTACCTGACCGAGGTTAGACTTGGCACTTAGTGGGTACCGTTGTGGTGTACTCATACTACTCTTCTGCACATGTTTGTGTGCAGATCCACGGACATCTGATCAGCCACGTCATTAGTGAGCAGTGATAGTTCGGAGACTTCAAGGTATATCTGTCGTGTCCGCAGACCTTGGAGTCCCCCTTTATTCTCTCCAACGTCATTTACCTTTCGTACTTCTTTTATTCGACTATGGTGTATAGAGATACAAGTTTCCTTCTATAGCTTATGACTTATAATGTTCCGGGTTTTGGCAATACTATGTATTACTAGTGTGTTGGTTATTGTGCATGCAGAGCGGCATTATTACCAGTTATTTGGTTATCTGTTGCAGTTAGTTGTTAAGTCTTACTTTCATTTTTGTTATTTCTGCAATTTGTTAGGCTTACCTAGTCGTAGAGACAAGGTGTCGTCACGATGTTTTATTAAGGGAGTTTTTGGTCGTGACAAGTTGGTATAAGAGCTCTAGGTTCATAAGTGTCGTGAGTCACAAGACGGTTTATTAAGTCTCATGGATCAATACAGAGACATCTGTACTTATCTTCGGGAGGCTATGGAACTTTTAGGAAAATTACACTTCTTTGATTCTTGTCGTGTGAAAATTTTTGACTTCAAAATTCTAAAATGTAGTATTCTATTCTCTCACAAATGGTGAGGACACGTACATGCAAATCTGATGACCAGGTACCAGCGCCCCTACTAGAGCCGCGAGAGGCTGGGGTCGGAGCTGGGGTAGAGGCCAAGGACATCTATGTGGTGCAGTCAGAGCACCCGCACGAGTTTCTATAAAGGAGCCACCAGTAACCCCAGTCGGAGCGCAGACACCTGAGATGCATGTTACTACACCAGCTCTTCAGGAGACCCTTGCATAGTTTCTGAGCATGTTCAACACCTTAGCTCAGGGTGGATTGATTCCACTTGATCCTGCCACATCTCAAGCTGAGGGAGGAGCACAGACTCCCACCGCCTGTACCCAAGAGCAGCAGGTTCAGGTCGACCAGGTTCCAGAGATCATACCGATGCAGCATGTAGCTCCAGTTCGGCCCGAGGGTAGGGCAGCAGCTTCTGAGGAGGAGCAGCTCAGACTTGAGAGGTACAAGAAGTACTACCCTCCTACCTTCAGTGGATCGGCGACAGATGATGCCCAGGGTTTTCTGGAGGGTGTCACCGCATTCTCCGTACTATGGGCGTAGCAGATTCGAGTGGGGTTTTTTTTACTACATTCTAGCTTATAGGAGCAGCCTGTTAGTGGTGGCGTGATTATGAGTTGGGTAGTCCAGCTGAGGTAGCTTCACTTACCTGGACTCAGTTCTCAGATATGTTCTTGAGGGAGTATGTTCCTCGAAGTCTCAGAGATGCATGGCACGTGGAGTTTAAGCACTTGCACAGGGTTCTATGACTGTGTTAGAGTCATGCACCAGCCTAGGTTGCCACAGTTCGAGAGAGAGTTTGTCGGTTTATTGAGAGACTCCACCCCAGTATCATGCTTAGCATGGCCCGGGAGTTGAAGATGGATATTTCTTACCAGTAGGTTGTGAGTATTGCTAGGAGGTTGGAGGGTATGCTTGCTCGGGAGAGATAGGAGAGGGAGGCCAAGAGGTCTCGAGAGTCTGGAACTTATAGTGTTACTCGTGCCCCAGATGCAGTTTGCCATGGTAGGGTCTATATGAGTCGCCTTGTTCATTTAGAGCTTCCAACTACTAGTGGTATTACGGCCCCTTTTAGGCCCCAGGAGCTTTATTATACACTGCCAGCATCTATTGCACCTTATGCGCAGGGTGCTTTTAGTGGTCAGTCCAGTAGAACTGGCCCAAGATAGTCATAGCAGCCACGCCCTCTGAAAGCTTGTTTTGAGTATGGCGACACTCGCCATATGGTGAGGGACTGCCCCAGACTTAGGAGGGTTGCACCTCCACAGACTTCCCATGCACTGCGTGCTCCACCGGGTCCTCAGGCTATGATTACAACACCAGCTACCACTCCACCTACTCAGCCAGCTCGAGGTGGAGGTCGGGAGGTAGAGGTCGCCCAAGAGGGGGGAGGCCAGGCCAAATATTATGCTTTTCCTGCTCATACAGAGGCAGTTGATTCCGACTCTGTCATTACAAGTATTGTTCCGATCTGTCATAGAGATGCGTCGGTGTTATTTGATCAAGGCTCCACTTATTCCTATGTGTCCTCTTATTTTTCCCTGTATTTGGACATATCTCGGGATTCTTTGAGTTCTCATATTTATGTGTCTACATCTGTGGCAGATTATACCATTGTGGACCGTGTATCGATCGTGTTTGGTTGTTATTAGTGGTTTTGAGACCAGAGCCGGCTTATTATTGCTCAGTATGGTAGACTTCAATATTATTTTGGGCATGGACTGGTTGTCGCCCCATTATGCTATTCTTGATTGTCACACCAGGACCATGATGTTGGCTATGCCAGGATTACCACGATTAGAGTGGAGAGGTACCTTAGAGTATACTCCTAGAAGATTATTTAATTTCTTAAATCTCAACAAATAATTGAGAAGGGGTGTGATGCATATCTAGCTTATGTGAGAGATGTCAGTATTGATACCCCTACAATTGAGTCAGGACCAGTAGTGAGGAATTTTCCCATGTATTTCCAGCTGACCTTCCGGACATGCTGCCCGAAAGAGATATTGACTTTGGCATTGATTTGTTGCTGGGCACTCATCCCATCTCTATTCCTCCATATCGTATGGCTCTTCCTGAGTTGAAGGAGTAGTTACAAGAGTTTCTTGATACGGGCTTCATTCGGCCCAGTGTGTCACCTTAGGGTGCTCCGATATTGTTAGTGAAGAAAAAGGATGGTTATATGCGTATGTTCATTCATTATATCAAGTTGAACAAAGTTACAGTGAAGAACATGTATCCATTGCCTTGTATTGATGATCTATTTAATCGGTTACAGGGTTCTAGAGTGTTTTCCAAGATTAACTTGCGTTCAGGCTATCATCAGTTGAAGATTAGGGAGCCAGATATCCTGGAGACTACCTTCAGGACTAGATATGGTCACTACGAGTTCCTAGTGATGTCACTTGGGTTGACCAATGCCCTAGAAGCATTCATGAACTTGATGCACAGTGTGTTCTGGACATATCTTGACTCTTTCGTCATCGTATTCATTGATGACATTCTGGTGTATTCCTGGACTTGGGAGGATCATGAGCAACACTTGAGGACTATGCTCTAGACCTTGAGGGAAAAGAAGCTATATGCAAAAAATTTCAAGTGTGAGCTTTGGCTAATCTCAATGGCATTTTTGGGTCATGTGGTGTCGAGTGGATCAAGGTGGATCCGAAGAAGGTGGAAGAATTGCAAAGTTTTCCCACATCATCCTCAACTACGGAGATCCGTAGTTTTCTTAGGTTGGTAGGGTATTATCGTCGATTTGTCTAGGGTTTCTCGTCTATTGCAGCACCTATGACCAGGCTGACCCAGAAGGGTGCTCTGTTCAGGTGGATGGAGGAGTGTGAGGAGAGCTTTCAAAAGCTCAAGACAGCTTTAACTACATCTCCAGTATTGGTATTGCCTACAGGTTCGGGGTCTTATATTGTATATTGTGATGCGTCGTGGATTGGTCTCGGTGCGATGTTAATGCAAGATGGTAGTGTGATTGCCTATGCATCCAGACATCTGAAGGTGCATGAAAAGAACTATCCTATCCATGACCTTGAGTTATCAGCTATTGTGTATGCCTTGAAGATTTGGCTGCACTATTTGTACAGTGTCCCTTGTGAGATCTACACCAATCACCGGAGTTTACAACATCTGTTCAAATAGAAGGATTTTAACTTGCTTCAGCGGAGGTGGTTGGAGCTGCTTATGGATTATGATATCACGATTTTGTACCATCCTGGGAAGGCCAATGTGGTGGCCAATTCTTTGAGTCGCTTGGGCACAGAGTTTGGGGAGCTTAGCATATCTCCTAGGAGCAGAGATGCCATTGGCGTTGGATGTTCAGGACTTAGCCAGCCAGTTTGTTAGATTAGACATTTCTGAGCTGGGTCGAGTGTTGGCTTGTATGGTATCTCGGTTTTCTCTTTATGATCGTATGAGGGAGCTTCAGTATGATAATCCCCATCTGCTTGTCCTTAAGGATACGGTTCAACATGGGGATGCTAAGGAGGTCACTATTGGAGATGATGGTGCATTAAGGATGCAGGGCAGGCTATGTGTGCCTAATGTAGATGTTTTGAGTGAGTTGATTCTCTAGGAGGCTCACAGCTTGCGGTACTACATTCATCCGGGTGCCGCGAAGATGTATCAGAACTTGAGGCAACATTATTAGTGGAGGAGAATGAAGAAGGACTTAGTGGAATGTGTAGCTCGGTGTCTAAATTGCCAGCAAGTGTAGTATGAGCATCAGTGTCCAGGTGGGTTGCTTAAGAAGTTAGAGATTCTGGAGGGGAAATGGGAGCCGATCACTATGGATTTCGTTGTTGGGATTCCATGTACTTAGCGGAAGTTTGATGCAGTTTAGGTGATTGTGATAGGCTGACCAAGTCAGCTCATTTTATTCCTATGATGACTACTTATTCTTCCGAGCAGCTGGCTCAAGTTTATATCCGCGAGATTTCCAGGCTTCATGGCGTGCCAGTATCTATCATCTTTGATCGAATACGCAATTTACAACATGGTTTTGGAGGGTCGTACAACATGAGATAGGTACTCGGGTTGAGTTGAGCACAACAGTTCACCCTCAAACGGACAGACAGTCCGAGCACACTATTCAGATATTAGAGGATATGTATGTGCATGTGCGATGGAGTTTGGAGGTTTTTGGGATCAGTTCTTGCCACTGGCGGAGTTTTCCCACAACAACAGTTATCAGTCAAGCATTCAGATGGCACTGTATGAGGCTCTTTATGGTACGTGGTGTCGTTCTCCAATGGGTTGGTTCGAGCCGGGTGAGGCTAGGCTATTGAGTACAGACTTGGTTCAGGATGCTTTGGAGAAGGTTAAGGTGATTCATGATCGACTTCGCACAGCCTAATCCATACAGAACAGTTATACGAATCAGAAGGTTTGCGATGTTGCATTCATGGTTGGAGAGCGGGTCTTCCTCTGGGTTTTGCCCATGAAGGGCGTCATGAGGTTTGGAAAGAAGGGAAAGTTAAGCCCAAGGTTTGTTAGCCTATTTGAGGTGCTAGACTAGTTGGGGAGGTGGCTTATGAGCTTGCCTTACCTCCCAATCTAGCAAGAGTTCATCCGGTGTTCCATGTTTCTATGCTCCGAAAGTATCATGGTGATCCGTCTCATGTGTAGGATTTCAGCTTTGTCCAGATAGACAAGGATTTATCTTATGTTGAGAAGCCGATGGCTATTTTGGAAAGGCATGTTCGAAAGCTAAGGTCAAATAACATTGCTTTAGTGAAGGTTCAGTGGAGGGGTCAGCCGGTCGAGGAGGTGACTTGGGAGACCGAGCATGATACCGCAATCCTCATCTTTTCAGCACTTCAGATATGTCTCTATACTTGTTCGAGGACGAATATTTTAAGAGGAGGAGGATGTAACGGCCCGACCAGTCGTTTTGAGTGTTATGGCCCCGATCCCCTATATACTGCTTCCTTCGAATCCTTTTTTTCTTATCTTACTTGTCAGCAAGTTCTGTTTGTGGTTTCGGAGTGATTTGGGACACTTAGTCCCTAAAGTGGAAGCTTAAGTTCTAAGATTCTGATCGTAGTTGGAACTGTGTGAGGACAACTCCAAAATGGAGTTCTCAGTTTCGTTAGCTCCGATGGGTGATTTTGGATTTAAGAGCGTGTCCGGATTATGTCTTGAAGGCCTGTAGCTAAATTAGGCTTGAAATGGCGAAAGTTAAATTTTTAGGAAGTTTGACTAGAAGTGGACTTTTTGATATCGAGGTTAGATTCTGATTCCGAAAGTTGGACTAGGTCCATAACGTCGAATATGACTTGTGTGCAAAATTTAAGGTCAATCAGACGTGGTTTGATAAGTTTCGGCATCAGTTGTAGAAGTTTGAAGTTTTAAGTTCATTAAGTTTGGATTGGAGGATGATTCATGTTTTTGTTGTTGTTTAATGTGTTTTGAGGGCTAAACTAAGTTCTTATGGTGTTTTCGGACTTATAGGTATGGTTGGTTGAGGTCCTAGGGGCCTCGGGTTGATTTTGGGTTGTTAACGGATCTTTTTGAACTTGTGAGAAATTGTAGATTTTCTTATGTCTCCAATTCTGGTTTCCTTCTTCGCTTTCGCGAGTGGAGTCCCTGTTCGTGAAGAGGAGCTAGAGGCAGGAGGAGAATTGCTCTTTGCGTTCGCAAAGTGGGGGCCGCATTCGCGAAGGTTTGTTCATTAGTGCATCACGAACGCGTGAAGGGGCATCGCGTTCGCATAGAGGAAGTAGAGCAGCTGGGACCCCAAGGCTTTGTTCTACGTGTTCGCTAGTGGAGATCGCGTTCGGGAAGCAGCATGCAGTGGAAGCCACGCGTTCACGAGAGGTCACTTGCATTCGTGAAGGTAGGATTTTGATTAGTGATTAATTGTTCAACGCGAACGTGAGGCTGTGTCCGCATTCGCGAAGAAGGAAATACATGGGCAGTCTATAACATTTCAAAAACGAGAGTTTAGCAATTTTTATCAAAACTTGAGATAGAGAGCTCGGAATTGGACTAAATTTTTGGAGATTTTTAGAGAAAGCTATTGAGTAATAATTTTTGACTCAATTATGATTATATTCGATTAATCTATAGTTGATTCTACCCGTTTAATTTCGGATTTGGGTTGAAAATTATGAAAAAAATGGAAAAAGTTCTTCAACCGAATTTCTGAATTTTTATTGGGATTTTGATATTGGACTTGGATAATTTTGGTACAAGTAAACTCGTGAGTGAATGGGTGTTCATATTCTGTAACTTTTACCTGATTCTGAAACGTGGGAGCGAGTCGACTTTTTTGGGCGATTTTCTGATTTCCTGCTTAAGTCTTGATTTCATTAATTAGATTAGTTTATTATAGTTATATTTATGGTTATGTAATTGCTTTTGGCTAGATTTAGGACATTCGGAGTCGGAAAATCGCGGAAAAGGCATCGTTAGTGATTGATTGAGTTTGGTTCGAGGTAAGTAGCTTGCCTAATCTTGTGTGGAGAAAATATCCTTAGGATTTGGTACTGTTACGATATATGAGTTTCGTGTACGTGACGTGACGAGTGCATTCACGGATATTTGTTGTAAAACCCTATTTCTATTAAGTAGTAACTTGTTTTCATCTTAATTGAGTTAAACCAGCATGTGTAGTTATCTTGTTTAGTCTAATATCGCATGTCTACGTACTTTAACTGCTTATTTGAACTCTATGCAGCATGCCCAGTTGATTTCCTATTTTTCCTTGATCTTTATCAGTCTTAACTATAGAATTCTTTCTGTTAACTATTGAATTTATCAGTTTGAGATGTGTGTTTACTTTTGAGACTACGAGTCGGCACCTTGTGAGTTCTCCCCGCACATTTATTTTGAGACTATGAGTCGGCACCTCGAGAGTTCTCCCCACACATTTATTTTGAGAGTACGAGGCGGTACCTCGGGAATTCTCCCTGCACATTTAATTTGAGACTACGAGGCGGTACCTCGGGAGTTCTCCCTGCACATTTACTTTGAGACTACGAGGTGGTACCTCGGGAGTTCTCCTTGGACATTTACTTTTGAGACTACGAGGCGGTACCTCGGGATATCTCTTTGCATATTGACCTTGGGACTACGAAACGGTATCTCGTGAGATCCCCTGACGTTTACCCCTGTGTGTTGTATTGTTATTTTGCTGTGTTTTCCTTTTTGTTAAATTTCAGTCTCTTCTTATATTGCTACATTCTCCTGCTTTATTCATTATATACCAGTGGACCCTGACCTGACCTCGTCACTACTCGACCAAGGTTAGTCTTGGCGCTTAGTAGGTACCATTGTGGTATACTCAGCTACTCTTCTGCACATATTTTGTGTGCAGATCCAGGGACTTCTTATCAACTATGTCATCAGTGAGCAGTGATAGTTTGGAGACTTCAAGGTATATTTGCCTCATTCGTAGATCTCAGAGTCCCACTCTATTCTCTCCTATGCCATTTACCTTTCGTACTTCTTTTATTCAACTCTGTGTATAGAGATACTTGTTTCTTTCTGTAGCTTGTGATTTATGATGTTCCGGGTTTTGGGAATATTGGGTACTACTAGTGTGTTGGTTATTGTACATGCTAAGCGACATTGTTACCAGTTATTTGGTTGTCTTTTGAAGTTTATTAATTAGATTACCGTTAATTCGGGTTATCATCTTTGGTTGTTTCTCTAATACTAGGCATAATTGCTTAATTGTTTGGCCAGCGGTTGAGTTCTGTTTACTATATATGTTATGCTTGGGAAAGCCGTGTTTAGAATAGAGTAGAATTAGAGGGAGCTTGTTTTTGAATCTATGGCTCGGGGAAGGATTTTGCGATTAGGATATGAATATACCTAACAATCTTGCTTTTTTGAATAATGTCGTAGTTACTTCGTTCATGATAGGTTCAATACCATAGGAATATAGGGTTGACAATTGTAGATAGACAAATAGTAATGTGGGAATATACTATTTATTTAAATGATCTGGTCAACTAGCAACCATAGATAATTCGGATTAACATTTGTAACTACGAGCTCAATATGATTGATAAACCGACCACAATCCCAGAATCTATATCTCCCTTGGTTACGTGTTTAAATTTTGCAATAGTAGTTGTCATAGAAAAATAAAACTTTAGATTATCTTGGACAATAAATTGATTTTAGTTAGCTTAGTTAATGATTAATATATGTCTTTGTGGGTTCGGCATCCGACTTTCGAGTCACTTTATTACTTAACGACCATGTATACTTGCGTACTTGGGAAACCAATAATATATATATATATATATATATATATATATATATATATATATATATATATATATATATATATATATATATATATATATATATATATATATATATATATATTCTTCAAACTATCAATGAATATAATTTAAATTCATTAAAAATTATAAAAGAAGGATGCAATAAAAGTCTTAGAGAAAGTAGGTATATATCGACATAAGATGTTAACTAAGTTGATGAACCATGCATCCTTGTTTCCAAGTCTCAGCCTTGTTGCTTATCTAAGTTGTTTGATAGCTTGAATTTACTGGTTTTAAATTCTCTATACGCCTCTATACTTTATAAAACAAAAGAGTACTAAATGAATTTTTGTTTACCCTTATGATGAGTAACTATCTATCCCCATTCTGTTGCCTAAGATGAGATCAATTTGAAGGTAAACAATATGGAAAACTGAGATGTAATTCGCCATTTCCCTGGCAATGACTCCTTACGTTAATTTTGCAGGGCAATGTAAAGATGGGGAACAAGATAAAGGACAAAAAGCGAAACTATGATCAAAATTTAGTAAATTCAAAATTTGAGATATCCCTAACTTAATTAAATAGGCAGAATCATGAATAGCAATAGCACTAAGAGCTTTGGAAGGAAAAATGCTCTCTTCTTCTTCTGCACAACAATAGGCAGTAGACATGGATTCCTCCCGCCAATCAAACCAAANCCCTCTTCCAGAAAAAAAAAAACCACCGGCTATTGGTCCTAAATCTACCAAAATTATGTCACAGGATACTGGTCCTAGTTTCAAAGAGATACTACTAGCAGGTGATCATAGCCCCTTCATCAATATCCAAATCCCTACACTTGACAACTTCCCTGATATAGCACATGAACCAAATCAAACATCGGAAAACTACTCTTCCATAAGTGGTCACCGAATTCAACTATCAACGAAAGAACAAATACGTATCTATCAACCATGGAGGTTCTCACTTATTATTAAACTTCATGGTAAACGTATCCAACACAATCTCCTAAAAAGTAAAATCCAAGAAACATGGAAAATTAAAGAAAATTTTCCTCTTATTCATCTTGGGGCGGACTTTTACATTACAAAATTCAATTGTAAAGAACACATGTTAAGGATCCTCCACTATGGTCCATGGTTCATCTTTGGCCATTTCCTTTCGGTCCAAAGATAGAAGCCAAATTTTGTAGCAAAAGAAGAACACAACTACATCACTGTTGTTTGGATTCGATTACCACAATTACCTACCGAATTTTATGATGGTCTTGTTTTAGAAAAAATAGGTAATACTCTAGGGAAGCTACTTAAAATAGATGCATGTACTTCCTCTACCCTTCGAGGCCATTATGCCCGTTTGTGCATTGAACTACCCCTTGAGGAACATGTTGTTCCCCTTATCCATTTAGGAAGCCATAAGAAAATTGTCCAATATGAGGGTGAAAATTTCCTATGTAAAGCTTGTGGGAGATTAGGGCACAATGCCTTAAATATCCACACATTAAAACTACCCCAGTTAGACCAGCAGCTTTGCCAAACCATTCAACTCCCCAATCTAGTGAAGGCATTGATAACCAAGCCATGAACAAAGAAATTTGGCAGACAGTCAGCTTTGCATGAAGGAAAAGGGCCAATGACAAAAAGAATGTGGCAGGACAAAATTCAGGTATAGTTAACTCCCCTGCAAAGGTGGTTCCAGGTACGTTCACTCTTTCTCTACCGATCAATGCCAACAACAAGCCATTGATTAATTAAAATCTCTACAAGAAAAAGATCTCTCGTAATGACCGGATTTTTTCTACTGTTAAAGACGTTACTAATGACAATAGATTCTCAACTTTGGTAAATCCGCCCATAAACCAAGTGAAAAAGAAAACAAAAATTTGAAAAATCAATTAGAACTCACTTCAAATGAGGTGGTATCTCTGCATGCAAAGAATAGCCAAATGTCAGCGATTCACTAAGTCACATGCACACTAATCACTCCTCTAATATTATTAATAATGTTAATAACCCCCCCCCCTCCCCCCCAAACTCCCTAAGCCAATGTGAGGCAGTTTTTTTATTTTCCAAAATCATTAACCCTAACTCACCCTTAGAGGATAATAATCCTTGCATGGAAGAAGACCTGGACCCACCACACTTGGCTAACACCGTCCTATTGGACGTCCTAATGGACAATGACTCAATACACGTGCCTAACTCTATGATCTCCCAAAATCTGAATAAAATACCCCCCCCCCCCCTTCAAGTAACCAAGGCATGCAAATAGACTCAATTATTGCAAGCCTAGAAAACCCTACACATCAATACACTACTCACTCCTCAAATGACCCTCAATCTACCTATATAAAAAACTAACTCTGGCAAGAATAATGCCAATATTAATAACCCATCAAAGGAGAAGATACATGCTAGGCCAAATCCTATAACACCAAAGAGATCATACAGTGGAAAATCTCCAAACCAATCAACCTACTCAAACAACAAACCAAGCTATCTAATTTATTCAACCACCTCTTCCACAAGACCACCAACCTTTATCCTGGATAGAACAAGCACTTATGGTCCATGCAATATCATTCAACATGATATTGAACGGCTAAGAGACGATCATAATCCTCCAAAACTCCCATTTTCTAGCACAACTAGTTTTCGAGAGGATGTACATGGCAATGAACAACTACCAAAATCAAGTCAGACTCCACCACAAAATAACCAAAATTCTCCAGAATCAGAAGATCACCAAGAAATGCAAGTAGAAGGAATAAATCTACTAGGAACATAGCAAATAATGGAGTTTTCAAATCTAAACGATGTAGAGGTATATCTCTTTAGGGAAGTGCAAGATTAGAGGTATATTCTCAACTGTCCACCATCCTTATACATGTGCTCGATGGACATCCACCCTCCACAGGACCCAATGGTGAGAAACCATGCCCTGATACTGGTCCCTCATTAAGGAGGAACCCAGCACTTCAAGCTCAGGTGGAAATGGTTAAACAAACAATGATGCAATGATGTATCGACCAACTAATATAATTATCTGAAATATTTGTGGTGGTAACAATGACAACTTTCATATAATTTTTAGAGAAATGGTAGATATCCATAATCCATGCATGGTTACTTTGTTGGAAATGAGGATGGAAAACCACACCTATCTCCTTAGTGAGTTTGCATTTTCAGAAATGATTGAAGTACCTAGTGAAGGCCAATCTGGAGGTATGGTTATCCTATGGGATTCAAGTGTAGTCAAAGTCCATAACTTCGTTAGGAGGAATCAGGAAATTCATACCACAATCGAGGTACTTCCCTCTCAAAATACTTGGCATTTTTCATCTATTTATGCTAGCACTAAACTTAAAAAAAGACGTGAATTATGGAATAATTTAGAAAATATTCATAATAGTTACAAGGGACGGTGGTTATTAGGGGGGATTTTAATGATATATTTAGTTCTCATGACAAGTTTGGTGGTAACCCCATCAACCATAGGCATAGTAAATCACTTTGGAACCGTATAAATAAGTACAATTTACTATACATAGGTTACATGTGGTGCAAATACACATGGTCTAACTATAGGAAAAAATTCAGAGATTTAATTATGAAAAGATTAGATAGAACTTTTGTTAACAAAGATTAATTATCTATTTATCCTAAAGCAGTGATCATTGACCTTCTTAAGACACATTCTGACCATAACCCTTTTGTTAATTAACCTAATCCCTAAGAATGTTAATCATTGTAATAAACCGTTCCGTTTGGAAACAATTTGGTGTAGACATCTTGATCTTGTGAATATAGTTAAACACTATTGGGATAAAAATGACCTAATAAGTGCTCAAAACTACTTAAAAATGAAATTATCAAATGGAAAAACAATACCTTCGGAGACATTTTCAAAAAAAAAAATATTTTTATCCAGGCTAGGTGGAATTCAGACTTCTCCTTATTATCATAAAAAAATTTTATTACAAGAATTGGAATCTAACTTACAACTTGAGTACAATAATATCCTCAAAATGAAACATGACTTCTGGAAACTTAGATCCAGAATCAACTGGCTTAACGAAGGTGACGCCAATACCAAATATTACCATATTATGGCTTCTTATCGAAAACGTCGTAATGCCATAATGTACTTGACTAACGATAATGGGGATTGGATATCTGACCCCAAGCAAATCCTAGAACATACTCTTTCTTTCTTCATAAAGGCCTTTAAGACCTCAAAAAACTACCTCCCTAAAAAATACAATCATGTGTGATCCATCATGATAAACCAAGGTTGATCTGAGTAGCCTTGACAAACCCTTATCTAATATGGAAATCACCAAAGTCATATTTTCTTTTAAACCTTTCAAAGCTCCTGGCCCAGACGGAATCCACCCTTTTTTTTATCAGAAATATTGGCATATAATTGTTGAGTCCATTACAAACTTTTCTCACAATGTTTTCAAAACCCAATCCCTGCCTAGTGGCATCAATGACACCTTTATTTGTCTTATTCCTAAATTTTCTAATGCTAATAACCTAAAAAATTTAACACTGCCTACAATGTTATCACAAAAATTATTGCAAATAGGATCAAACCCTTCCTCCCTTACCTTATTAGTCCCCTGCAAGCCAATTTTATTAAGAACCTAGAGCCTGTGATAATGCCATGATTATTCAGGAAATAATGAATAACTTTCAAAAAACAAAACAAAAATCCAATTTTTATATGATAATCAAATTAGATTTGGAGAAGACTTTTGACAGACTTGAATGGTCTTATGTGTATAGGGCTCTTAGGTACTTCAATTTTCCCCCTAATTTGTCACGATTAATCATGCACAACATTTGTACAAGCTCAATGGAAATCCTAGTGAATGGCTCTAGAACAAATTTCTTTAACCCTAGTCGGGTTATTCATCAAGGAGATCATATATCCCCCATATTTTTATTCTCTGCCTCGAACTTCTTTCTAGACTCATAAATCACCAAGTGGACCTTTTAAGATGGGAAACCATTAACATTAGGCAAAAAAGACCCTCTTTCTCCCACATATTCATTGCAGATGACATTACCCTAATGGAAAAAGCAACCAAAAAAGGGGACAATGCATAAAATCATGCATGGACCTCTTTTGTGAGGAATCCGACCTTTCTATAAATACTCCTAAATCTAGAATTGCGTTGCCCGAAAATTGCCCTAATGATACTATTCTATATCTCACAAACCTTTTGGCATCAAATGTACCTATGAATTTTTGAAATATCTTGGTTTTCCTATTCTAAACCATTCTCCCAATAATAAAGACTTTCAATTTATAATTGGTAAATTGCAAACTAGATTGTCCCACTAGAAATGCTCCTTTATTAATATGGCTGGAAGGACTACCTTAGCCATAGTACTTTAAGTACAATTCTCACTCATCCAATGCAATATACCCTGCTTCCCCTTAAAATCCTAAAGAAAATTGATAAAATCCAAAAGGATTTTATATGGGGATCCACAAGATTGGCAAAAGAATTTCACCTCATTAATTGACAAATAGTGACTAAGACTAAAAAGGAGGGAGGGTTAGGCATTCGACCTGCTAAAGCTAAAAACATGGTTCTTATTTCCAGTCTTGCATGGAGATTATTGAGAAACCCCAACTATCCATGGGGTCAAATAATCGTGGCCAAATATGCTAAGAGTAAAACAATAGTGTCTACCTCCTTCATATGGAAATCAATTCTTAAGGGATGGAAACTTTGTAACAATAGTATCCTATGGCATCCCACTTTAAGCTGCAAGATCAAAATTTGGGATACCAATTGGATTTACAACTATAGATCACTCAGAAGCTCTATAGAAGGCCCTATTAGCAAAAATGACCTTAATCTCTCCATAGGAAACCTTATCAAAAATGAAGAATGGAACACTAACGTTATTTCTTTTGAACTACCCACTGATATTATTAATAAATCATCTCTTACTCCTATCCCTAGCAAGAGATCTAACTTGATAAAATCAGCTGGAGCCTCAACTCAAATGGTCTTTTCACTACAAAATCATGCTACAACATCCTCTCAAATATCAATCAATCTACAAATTGCTTCGAATGGATTTGGGACCTCTACTGCCCCAATAAAATATAATTTTTTCTTTGTCAATGCATGTACAATCATATCCCTTGTCGTGCCTATCTAGAAAAAATAGGTATCAATATTGATGCTACTTGCATAATTAATAAACTTGGGGTGGAAGATATCCTACATATTTTTATTCAATGTTTGATCGTTAAACGTTTTTGGGATAATATAGGCCTTCCACCACTTAGCACTAACAATAACAATAACTGGCTAGTTGAGCTAAGAAACATTTTTATGAAATGTTGTAACCTTAAAGTAAAATGTGACACTCTACTTCCCTTCTCGATCTAGGAGATTTGGAAAAATAGTAACCATAATAACATAAATAATCATCATAATATTGAAGCTAGAAGGGTTAGTCATCTTACATGGGATTTTCAATTCTTTACGGAGAAAAACCCCTTCAGGATTAAAAAAACCAAAATCAAAATCCATTGAGAAAAACCACCTAAAGGAATGGTCAAACTAAAATCTGATGGTGCCTTTCTAGCAAAAACAATGCTGCTAGGCTTGGTGGAGTCTTCTGCAATAGCAATGGAGACTGGATTGTGGGTTTCCACAAAGCAGGTCAAGATTTTTCACCTATACATTCTGAGTTGATGGCTCTACTAGAAGGCCTAAAAATTGCAAAGGAGATGAACTTCCAAAATTTGGAAATCGAATTAGACTGTACGGAAGTCATCAAATTAATACTTGAAGATAGCTATATTTTTTCTGAATGCAGATGGTTAATTGTCACGATCCCAAATCTAAACTAGTCGTGATGGCACCTATCGTGGAACTAGGACAACCAAACAAAGGCTCAAACGTAAAGAATCTTTCATTTATATCATTATTAAACTGATAATCCATAAAGATTTCGTCAAATCATTTTAAAAAAGACAAAGCCATACCGAATATTAAATACAACCCCCTAAAATCCCGGAGTCACTAGTCATGAGCATCTACAAAAAATATACAATTCTGGAAAATAAACTCTATAATAGTAAGCAGGAGAGAGTGCAGGGTTGCAGACGCGTGCAGCTACCTCGCAAAATATCCAAGAAATATCTGGAACAGATACACAACTCTTTCTGCCCTAGCACCTGGATCTGCAAACAAGGTGCAGGGAGTAATGTGAGTACAACAACTCAGTGGTAATGAAAATAAATCAGGTTTGAGCAGTAAGGAACACATAAAGTCAAATCATCATTTCACAATAAGCACAGTCTTTCTTTCCAATAGTGGTTACGCAAAAATCATCATGCTTAAAAAGCCAATGTCAGTAAAACTCCTTTGAAAAGTTTAATTTCCAACAATCTCAAAAAAATGTCCAAGAAGTTTAGCGTAAAAAGGAAATGAATCATAAGTAGCCACTCGGGCAAAAACATGAATAAGAAACTGCCCCTCGGGCATAACATCACTCAGAATCAGCCCCTCGGGCATACCTCACAGTCACTCATAATCATCCCCTCGGGCAACCTCACAGTCACTCATACCTCCCAATCACTCGTCACTCGGCACTCGGCACTCGCACTCAGTAGGTACATGCGCTCACTGGGGTGTGTATAGACTCCGGAGGGGCTCATTCAGCCCAAGGGTTAATATCAAGCCACCTCGTGGCATATCATATCCTCACATCAGGCCCTCGGCCTCACTTAGTTAGAAACTCTCATAAAATCCACTCGGGCTGTCAGTAAAACAGGATACTCGACCCAAAAAAAAACATCATCTTGTATCTCAAAATAGTATAAATAAGGCTGAGTTTGGAAATCAGATAAACATAATATGACTGAGTATAAATCATAAGTCAACACAGTGAAGAATAGCAGTAAAACCCCCAAGGGGTCTAAACAGGTCGGCTCAAGGCCCCAAACATGGCTTACATCCCAAATATAACAATAGTCAGAAAACACGATTTAACATATGATTTAAAAGTAAATACGCAACTCAATAGTTTCCACGGGAAGTACCAAGTCCAAATCCCCAATCAGTGCACGCCACACACTCTTCATCCAGCATGTGCGCCACTCCAAAAATAGTGAGAAAGTACAAAGTCAAGGGTTTCATACCCCAAGGACAAGATTTACAGTCATTACTTACCTCAAAACAGCCCGAAAAGCTACTCTGCGATACTCTTGCCCCTCGAATCGGCTCCCAAATGCTCCGAGTCTATCAAAATCATATTAATAACATCAAAATATTCTAGGGAGAATAAACCCACTCGAAAATTATCATAATTAGGCATAAATCCCGAAATTGGCAAAATCCGATCCACGGGCCCACATCTCGAAATTCGATAAAAGTCACAACACCGGAATCCTCATCCTCCCACGAGTCTATACATACCAAGAACATAAAAAATCGGACCACAATTGCCCCTTCAATTACTCAATCAAAGTCTTCAATTATCCAAGACCTAACACCCAATTTACACACTGAGTTTTCCCTTAATTTCACCCTATTTCAGTCAAAAAATCACATAGAAACGAGTTTTAGGTTCAAATATCTTACCTCAACAAAGTACTCTTGATTTCCTCCTTCAAAACCCTCTCCAAAGCTTCAAACCTGCATGAAAATGGTGAAAGAAAGACCAAAATTCGCTAAGTACCCTTTTTATATGATCTGCCAAGGGATTTCCGCACCTGCGGCCAATTGCGCGGTCCCAGGTGTGTACCTGCGCATCCAACTTAAAGTACCATATTTCGCACTTGCGACTCCTCATGTGCGACCCAAGTCCCGCACCTGTGACCTCCTTCGACCTGCCAAAAATTCGCACATGCGCATGCCTCTCCGCACCTGGGGCCACCCTTCCGCAGGTGCGGCCACACCAGAAACATTCCACCAGCAGTTTTTCTGCTCCAAATTCCCAATTTCAACCTTCCGATGACTATCCAAAAACACTCTAAGCCCCTCGGGGCCTCAACCAAAAGTACGAACAAGTCATAAATGATCACCCAGACTTAGTCGAACCCTCAGAACACCGAAAAAGATATTGAAACACCAATTCAACTCATGATTCAAGACTAAGAATCCTAAAACTTCTGAAAATCATGTATGATGCCGAAACTAACCAAAACACGTCCGATTATCCTGAAAATTTGAACACACATCCAAAATGACACTACGAACATGTTCCAACTTCTGGAATTCCATTCCAACCCCTATAGTCTATTTTCCACTACCGACCGGAAATCGTCAAAAACTAACTTTCGCCAATTCAAGCCTAATTCTACACCGGACATCAAAACCACATTCCGAACACATTCCTAAGTCCCAAATCACCTAACGAAGCTATCCAAGCCATAAAATCTACATTCTGAGGTCGTTTAGAGTTGACATTTTCAACAATTAGGACAATTTAAGAGACTAAGTGTCTCAACTCTCACCACAACCACTCTGAGACTGAGTCAACCAACCCAACAAAACACCCAAGAGATGGAACACACAAAATTAAGTAGAATAGAGGAAATGGGGTTAAACTCTCGGAATGATCGACCGGGTTGTTACATTCTCCCCCACTTAAACATACGTTCGTCCTCGAACGTGCCCAGGGTTATTTCAGAAACCATCAAATTGACGTGCAATCCTACCATACACATACCCCAGGGGTGATCCCATGTCACCCCATCCTATATAGGTCCAATATCACAACACAGTTGAAATTTCAAAATCCAACCTGACCCACAAACCTTAGAACCAAATTCCCACTTTTGAAATAATTTACAAGATCAAAATCCACAACTATAAACTTAATAAGTCTGAACACACTGTATCAAGCCATATCTGTAACCCAAGATGTAATCACATAATATACCGCATGACTCAAACACTCATAGAGATAACTCCTAATCACAATAGATGCTCAAAGAAACCCAATACCGGTACATAACCTCTTATCAAGCAATGCCTCGCTCTAACACTGTCATATATTGCCGATGATGGAAGAAACACGTAGGAACTAGAAACCATTCGTCCGATCAACATCAATATCCTCACAAAGATACTGAAACTAAATCCTGAAGTACCCATTCTTGGTCCGACAAGCTCATTTCATCTACCACAAACACTCTTGCAACATGACGCATCAATACCATTCAAATTCATAACCTTTGCAACTCGTGCACTCAATAGTAACATTCCAATGTAATCAAATTATATAAAAGATTCACATGAGAGGACCATCCCTGCCAGCTCAACAAGTACCACAACAACACCACGCCAAGATCCTGGTAAACATCGTAAAACCAAAACATGTGAATCTGACACTAAGGATCATACCTCTACTTAACGCCGCTACAAAGCGTGATCCCATCCAAACGCTGGTCCACATGACATACTCCAAGTCACCTTGCTCAAAATCAATAACCGTGCGAAATTCGACATCAAGTACTCAAAGTGCATTTCCATAACCACGGGGGAATCGGATGATACCATGCCACACGAATCAGAAAGAACATAACAAATATGCCTCAATCCTGCAATACCCAATTACTTACCTTACTCAAATCCCGCTATAAAGCCTAAATAAATCCATACCATATGTGCATATAACCAATCATCACCACTCCTCGCAACACTGAAGGGTAACTCATAGATCACTCCAGAACACGAATAAACTCAATGACAGTCAAATGGTACATCCCTCAACAATAGCAATTCGGGGTCAACAATTCCAAACCGGTGCAGCACACACATCCATGTTGGGCCTACCAATAACCTTAAATCAACTCTGGTCACCCACAACAGATAGATAACTCTTTGAAGGTTCACAATGACTGAATCATGGCATTTACTAACATCTGACTAGCTTTGCTCACATCCTCACGGTCCACAACCACAAAATAATCTATTTATGGGAACTCCCAGTCTCGAAGTCCATGAAGCGCACAAATTACCATATCTGATCTCAACTCCACCGCTCGAATACATAACACATCCCTAATACTCAATCATTCCACGAGGGATACCCCTAAAGTCCTTCCGTGTCACCAAGCAACCTTGAATATCAGCAGTCGATCCAACAAGAGAGCGTCGTAATACCAATGAATCACCCTTAACTCCACACATTTCCCTTTCTGAAATGCATACCCTGATCAAGCCACCCAATAGTGATATCATCTACCTAGTCATCTGAAACTGCCAATACTGCCTAAGAATTTTGATCTTCCTTCCAGAACTGACTCGTGACCTCACATATGCAGATCTCGACTCTACACAACGTACCGCATACACCATGTCATCCTATGATAAATATGGGAACTTCATAACCCCTTTCGAGCCACAAGAAACTACGTACCCAACTAGCCAAGAACTTTCCATTTGGTCCCATTTAGAAGCAAAATCACTATACATCACCTGCACCTTACGCCAATAGAAAATATGCATCTCTAACCGTGGTAGAAACCATCAGGAACTATCGGAATCCCATTTGTACAATACCAAACTGTCAGGACTGAATCCTTCTAACTCAACCAAGCTACACAGGTCATCAAAACTCAAGAGCATTGCTAAGAAACACCTGTAAAAACTCATTACCTCATGAACACCCAAAGAACTAATTGTATCCCTTACCACGCCGATCCGACCTACTACCAAGTTGTTCTATTTATCCAAGTTCCTTCTGACTTACCTTCGAATTGATGCTTCTCCTTGCTATAATATCGCAATTCTTAATCTAGACTCACCACACGAGACCCAAGCATAAAACCATACCGTCTGAGGCTCATAAGCCGCTGAATACTCTATCAAATACCCCCAAAAGTACCACATTCAAAATACTTACCCTAAAGAAACTTCCTGCGAATCTAAAGCCATTACCTTCACCTCCCTGATACTGATATGTAGAATCCATGATAATGTAGAAATGCCACAAGCCTTGACACCCTCCAACGTAAATCTCAGTTCTAGCCAAAAACGCACCTTGAAGATTCCCAATTGCTATATTTAACCTTAAATCCGTCAGAACCATTCTGGAGAGTCATCGACTCTACTCAAACCTTAATTAGACTGATCAAACGGACTGAACGACATGTGCTCCGTTAGCACTCCCACACCCCAGGAAGTAACCCCGCCTTAATGCAACCAAATAAATTCCTGCCCCATGCACATTACATCCTTCACCAATAACAACTCAAGGCATCCCATGATTTTTATACACCCATAAAGCATAACACAACCCCAATCCAAAATTTCCTTTATTTAAGTCATTCTCGATCTCAATCCCTGCAGGTCATAACTGATTCACCAGTATACTTCGAATCGAACCCAACACATCAGATAATCGTGCAACCAACTTATCATTAGCAGACTCCCTCACTTGGCTCAAAGCCATAGATCAAAACAAACAGTAACTCATAATGACCATATGCTAACACCGCCGCCATACCACAGTGAGATTCAAATAAATCCTTCATAAGCTCATATATAACTCAAACCATTTAACATCCCAAATCATCTCCAACCTTGCATTCACCATTGCAATAGTCGTGCCAACTCCCACAAGTGATCTAAACTCAAATTGCGACATATATCAATTACTGGTAAAAGAGAACTTGTTACAAAACAACATAAGGGTCACACAACCTCAGGACACCCCGTGGGAAATATCCCCTCCTGCTTAGCCTCAAACTGATATCTCTCTATACACTTCCGAAGATCATCGCTATTACGTAATCGATGTACCCTCCTACATTAGAACAAACACATTCCTACCCTCGAGACATCACAATAAGCGGTATAAGAACCTGAAGCTGATGGGCAGAACTAACACTGGAGTGGTGGTCAAATAAATCTTGAGCTGCTGGAAGCTCTACCCACACTCGTCTGACCACATGGATACCCTCACTAGACACCACGTGTCCAAGGAATGCTACTGAACTGAGCCAAAATTCATACTTGGAGAACTTTGCATAGAGCTTCTCCTCCCTGAATCCTTATAATTCCATCCTCAAATACTGAGTATGCTACCCCTGGCTATGCGGGTACGCCAGGATGCTATCAATTAACACAATAGCGAAGGAGTGCAATTACTGCCAGAATACACCGTTATTCAAATACATGGACGCTACTAGAGCATTGGTCAGCCCAAAAGACATCACTAAACACTTATAACACAACAGGGAGGTCCACTTCCCTCCACAACTAAACTACATGAGAGGTCCTCCAATATACTCGCAACTCGAGGCCATATGCCCACTCAAGACAACATTCAAATACTCAATAGTTCTTGCCACGCCTCTCGCCAATCCTTTTTGTTATAATGAAACAACCTGAACACATCTAACCATCAAATCACCCTCACCACGTAGTCATCTAGTCACAAAATCACATCACTAAGAACACAAACGGACACATAAGTTCCCAAATACACGTGCTCTCACAAATAAAATCTCAGCACTCAATCCACAGACAAAATCCGGCATCAAGTCCTCCAGACTGGCCCATTATCAACATGCTAAAATCACATCTCATCCATGGAAGTCACAAGCCGTCGATGCACATCTGATACCAAGCGCTCACGTGCGCATTCGAATACATGGAAGGAATTCAAGAGTTATGCCTTTGGCTGAATAAAATGGATTCACACGATAAGAATTCAAGAATGTGAGATTTTCCTAAGGGTTCATTAGCCTCTCGAAGATAAGTACAGACGTCTCTGTACTTATCCGCAAGACTCTACTAAACCTGCTCATGACCGGTGAATCCTATGTAACCTAGTGCTCTGATACCAACTTGTCACGACCCCAAATCTAAACTAGTCGTGACGGCGCCGATGATGTAACTAGGCCAGCCAAACTAATGCTCAAACATAAAGAATCTTTCATTTATATCATTATTAAACTGATAATCCATAAAGGTTTTGTCAAATCATTTTAAAATATATAAAGCCACACCGAACATTAAATACAACCCCAAGATCCCAGAGTCACTGGTCATGAGCATCTACAGAAAATATACAACTCTGGAAAATAAACTCTATAATAGTAAGCAGGAGAGAGAGCAGGGTTGCGGACGTGTGCAACTACCTCGCAAAATCTCAGAGAAGTCTCTAGAACAGATACACATCTCACTCTACCCTAGCACCTGGATATGCACACAAGGTGCAGGGAGTGATGTAAGTACGCCAACTCAGTAGTAATGAAAATAAATCAGGTCTGAGAAGTAAGGAACACATAAAGTCAAATCATCATTTCACAATAAGCACAGTCTTGCTTTCCAATAGTGTATACGTCAAAATCATCACGCTTAAAAATCCAATGTCAGTAAACTCCTTTGAAAAGTGTAATTTCCAACAATTTTAGAAAAATGTCCAAGAATTTTAGTGTAAAAATGAAATGAATCATAAGTAGCCATTCGGGCAAAAACATGAGTAAGAAACTGCCCCTCTGGCGTAACATCACTAAGAATCAGCCACTCGAGCATACCTCACAGTCACTCATAACCATCCCCTCGAGCAACCTCACAGTCACTTATACCTCCCAATCACTCATCACTCGGCACTTGGCACTCGCACTCAGTAGGTACCTGCGCTCACTGGGGGTGTACAGACTCCGGAGGGGCTCCTTCATCCCAAGAGCTAATATCAAGCTACCTCGTGGCATATCATATCCTCAGTATCAGGCCTCGGCCTCACTCTGTCAGAAACTCTCAAAAAAGCCACTCGGGCTGTCAGTAAAATGGGGTACTCGACCAAAACAAAATATCATCTTGTATCTCAAAATAGTGTAAATAAGGCTGAGTTTCAAAATCAGATAAACATAATATGACTGAGTGTAAATCATAAGTCGACACGGTGAGGAATAGCAGTAAAAGCACCCAAGGGGTCTAAACAAGTCGGCACAAGACCCCAAACATGGATAACGGCCCAAATATAACAATAGTCAGAAAACACGATTTAACATATGATTTAAAAGTAAATACGCAACTCAATAGTTGCCATAGGAAGGACCAAGTCCAAATCCCCAATCAGTGCACGCCACACACTCGTCATCCAGCATGTGCGCCACTCCAAAAATAGTGAAAAATACAAAGTCCAAGGTTTCATACCCTCAGGACAAGATTTACAGTCATTAGTTACCTCAAACCGCCCTGAAAAGCTACTCCGCGATACTTTTTCCCCTCGAATTGGCTCCCAAATGCTCCAAATCTACCAAAATCAGATTAATAACATCAAAATATGATAGGGAGACGAAATCCACTCGAAAATAATCACAATTAGGCACAAATCCCGAAATTGGCCAAATCCGACCCCCAGGTCCACGTATCGGAACTCGATAAAAATCACAACACTGGAATCCTCATCCTCCCACGAGTCTATACATACCAAGAACATCAAAAATCAGACAACAATTGCCCCTTCAATTACTCAATCAAAGTCTCCAAATATCCAAGACCAATTTACACACTGAGTTTTCCCTTAATTTCACCCTATTTCAGTCCAAAAATCAGATAGAAACGAGTTTTAGGTTCAAATATATTACCTCAACAAAGTCCTCTTGATTTCCTCCTTCAAAACCCTCTCCAAAACTTCAAACCCGCTTGAAAATGGTGAAAGAAAGACCAAAATTCGCTAAGGAACCTTTTTATTTGATCTGCCCACGGATTTTCGCACATGCGGTCCCAGGTGCGCACCTGCGCATCTAACTTAAAGTACCATTTTCCGCACCTGCGAATTTGTCTTCGCACCTGCGACTTCCTTCAACCTGCCAAAAATCCGCACATGTGCATGCCTCTCCGCACCTGCGGCATCGTACTTGCAGCCACACCATAAACATTCCACCAGCAATTTTTCTACTGCAAATTCCCAACTTCAGCCTTCTGATGACTATCCAAAAACACTCTGAGCCCCTCGGGGCCTCAATCAAAAGTACCAACAAGTCATAAATGATCACCCAGACTTTGTCGAACCCTAGGAACACCCAAAAAGACATCGAAACACCAATTCAACTCATGAACCAAGCCTAAGAATCCTAAAACTTCCAAAAATCATATACGATGCCGAAACTACCCAAAACACGTCCGATTATCCTAAAAATTTGCACACACGTCCAAAATGACACTATGAACCTTTTCCAACATCCAGAATTCCATTCCGACCCCTATAGCCTATTTTCCACTGTCAACCGAAAATCGCCAAAAACTAACTTTTGCCAATTCAAGCCTAATTCTACATCGGACATCAAAACCACATTCCGAACACACTCCTAAGTCCCAAATCACCTAAAGAAGCTATTCGAGCCATAAAATTTACATTCCAAGGTCGTTTTCCGATAAGTCAACTCTCTGTTAACTTTTTCAACTATTAGGTCAATTTAAAAGACTAAGTGTCTCAACTCTCACCACAACCACTCCAAGCCCGAGCCAACTAACACAACAAAACACCTAAGAGATGAACCTCACAAAATGAATCAGAATAGGGCAAACGGGGCTAAACTCTCGGAACAACCGACCGGGTCGTTACATTAATGCACTAATTGAAGCTCCCCCAACTGAGGCATAATTTCAGGGAAGGAAATGAATTAGCACATAGACTGGCAAAGGAAGCTATAAGAAGTACACCCTCTACCAAAGTGTTTTTATCGTGCTCGTCCCCCACCTTTTGTTGAAGAAGAAGTACTCAAAAACAAGAATGATGTCTGTAATAGTTATAAGGATATTTCAAGTACTGTTTGTAAATTTTTGGCAACTATGGGCAATGGTAATGCCCTAAAAACTGCTATTACTATGTACCTTTCTGTTTAAGTAATATAATCCTCCATGTTTTGTGTTATAAAAAATGAATAGCAATAGCCAACGAGAAAAATGTCACAGTCGTCACTATGACATAAAAATGTGAAACTTTCTATTGATTTAGCTTCTTTCACCAATACAAAGAAAAGTAGGCCATTTTGAATAAAAGACATCCAAATGTACAGGTAAAATATGCTACGCTAAGTTGCCACTTAAGAGAGTGTCACGTGGAGCCTGAAGCGGGGATACTTAAAACAGAAAGAAATTGTCCTGTTTGTCACCGGAAAGAATGACATTTGAAAAGATGCAATAAGTACCCTCCGTCCAGCAGCATTTAATTAAAAATATTTCACAGCATTTAGTGCACTGCCCGTTACAGAAAATTTGTCATTTATGCTCACTGTTACACCTTCTTCAATGGACCTCATAATTGACATTAAATAAGGGCATGATCCTAGGACCTTGTTCCCTAGGTACAACTTTAAATAGTGAGCTCTATTGTAATTGTAAAGGACACGACGTTTCTCGAAAACTTACGCTATAATCGATTCAAGTCTTTATACAATTTTATCTTCTTATTCCTTGATTTCATTGTTGTTGTGGCCGGAATCTCTCCTCCCGGAATTACTATTTCCGCGATTTTATCTACACTTCAAGGTTAAGTATTGCGTATTTCTTCAATTATTTTATTATTTCAGGATCAAATTAATTCACTTGTCTAGAAACCACGTATAAATTTAATTGCCCCATTTTACGGTTAAACTGTTTGGCACCCACCGTGCGGCCTAGATAGTATTGTAATTTAGTTGTTCCTTGCTTTCTTTTTATCTTTTGTTTTTTTTCTTAGCAAAAAATCACAAAAATGGCAGAGAATGTTGTTAACAACACACACAATCTTGAGCCTCAAGGAGACCAGTCTCATCATAAGGATTTAATCAGTGACACCCACAATGGGGGGAACGATGCCACACCGGTCATCCACAAGCGGTATCCACAATATGTTTGGGAGGCGACTCCCAATAATGTTGAACAGGTGCATGTTGTTGATGCGGTAAGGGTCCTACAAGAGCAAAAAGCAATCATTCTAGGCAACCTCACACGACATGATAAGGTTATGATGGAGTTGAAGTAGGCGTTATCTGGGGTTTTCAATAACGCGAATGGACGGGGTCCAAATCCTCCAGGAGCTCCCACAAATCAAACAAAGAAGAGAGTCAACAACAACACCCTCGAGGGGCTAGATTTTCTCTGACGGGGCTTAGGGGAGCGTATACGGCCCCAACAACTAGAATGATCCCTTCAAGAGAGAACACTTACGGTGTATGAGGGAAGTAAACGCTCGCATGGACCAAATCCCGAGCGCACCACCTGTGCTGAAAGGGTTGGACTCAAAGAAGTATACTTAATTACCGTACAAACTTTAGACCCTCATGAGCATATTACCAGCCATACAACGGCACTGGAAGGGAATGATTTATCTCCTCACGAGATTGGGTATGCTTTGCTGAAGAAACTTGGAGAGACTTTCTCGAGGGGAGCCTTGACGTGGCATTCATTGTAACCCGAGCATTCCATAGATTTCTCTCAGATGCTCGTGGACTCTTTTACTAAGGCTTAAGCTGAGGCCAGAACGGTGCAGGCGCGGAAGGCCGAAATAATCAAAATTGCACAAGGAGAGTCCAAGTTGCTGCGGGAATTCATCAGTCTGTTCTAGAAGGAGAGGATGTTCTGCCCAGCTGTTCTGGATGAATGGGCAGCTGAAGCATTCACCAAGGGTCTGAATCTGAGAAGTTCAGACGCTTCCCAAAAATTGAAGGAAAGCTTACTTGAGTTCCAATAGATGACTTGGGCGGATGTCCACAACCGGTTACAGTCTATGATAAGGATTAAAGATGATCAGATTGGCTTCCTGTCGTCGGCAAAGGGAATGGAGAAGAATAAAGAAAAACAAAAGATGATTTTGACACATATAGACGATATTTGAAGGGACGATTTCTCCCCTATGAACGGGCTGAAGGACGCAGCAGAGTTTTCCCGTCGCCAAACATGTTTGTTACCAACAGAAGAATTGATCGGTGTCGAAATAACACATCATTGCAGAACAAAACGTCAGGTACACGAGATCCTTCCTACTCTAGGATATCAGAATACAACTTCAACGTCAGTGTATTAGGGTTGGTATTGGCTATGAGGAACATTAAAGAAGCATGGTTCCCAAAGCCTATGAGGTCCGTTCCCAGCCCGAGGGATCCCAATTTGTGGTGCGAGTATCACAGGATGAATAGCCACCGGACTAGGGACGCGACATGATAACGCAGAACCCTAAAAAATAGGGGAAGATCCCTCACGCCAGACGATCAACATGATTTTTGGGGGGAACGAGATGAACGGTCACCTTCTTGGCAACAAAAAAGATGAAGGTACCCATAGAAAGAGACTCCGAGAAGTCGCTGAAGACGACACCACTTTCACGGAGGAGGACGCAGACAGATTGTTTCTATTGGACAACGCGCATTGGTAATTTCTTTAAATGCATTATATTTTAAAATCAAACATGTTCTAGTGGATCCAGGAAGTTTCAACAATATCATAAAATAGAGGGTATTAAAGCAAGCCAAACTCACTGGAAGAATCATTCCGGCCACAAAACTTCTCGCCAAATTCAACTTCGCCAGCTTGACAACCCGAGGAGAAATCTTGCTGCCCACGAATGCCAATTGAGTGATGAAGACGACTCTTTTTGAAGTGGTGGGCGGTGATATGGGATATAATATTATTCTGGGAAGACCATGGTTGCAGGAGATGAGAGTTGTACCATTAACGTATCATCAGTTGTAGAAATTCCCAATGCCCGAAGGAATCAAACAGATAAGGGGCAACCAACTAGCGGCAAGGGAAATGAATGCAATTTCAGTCTCCAATAGAAAAGGGAAGGAGCACGCGGCATAGCAAAAACACGAATAGATATCCCGCTACCGAATTGAATGAAGTTATCTAGGGGAAGAAGCGTCGGAATATTATCAGGTGCCGAGATATTTTTGGGTACCAGAAGACACGGATGCAACAAAATCCACTGCGTAAGAGCTCGAACAAGTTGCATTGTTTGAATAGTTATTAGAAAGAAAATTCCACTTGCAGACAAGAACGCACCCCGAGCTCAGGTCTGGCTTTATTGAATTTCTTAAATATAAGCTGATTGTTTTAAGTGGTCGCATTCGTACATGACAGGTATCCCAACGGAAGTAGCCACACACAAGCTAAGGTTGGATCCTGACATCCCTCCGGTAAGACAAAAAAACACCCTATTGCGGAGGCCAGGAATAAATTCATCAAAGAAGAGGTAAATGCCTACTTGACATCGATTCGATCCATGAGTTAAAGTATCTAGACTCGCTAGCTAATGTAGTAGTAGTTCCTAAGAAGAACAATAAATTTTGCATGTGTGTAGGTTATAAGGAATTGAATAAGGTGTTCCCTAAAGACTCGTTCCCACTACCAAACATCAATCAAATGATTGATGCGACGGCCGAGCACGAGTTAATGAGTTTCATCGATGCTTATTTCGGGTACATCCAAATTAAGATGAACCTAGAGTATCGGGAAAAAACTTTGTTCATAATGAATTTCGGCACATATTGCTATAATTGATGCCCTTCGGGCTGAAGAACCCTGGAGCCACTTACCAGCGACTCGTAAGCAAGATGTTTGGAAAACAGATAGGAAAAACTATGGAAGTTTATATAGACGATATTCTCGTTAATTATTTGAACGCAACTGATCATCTTAAGCATTTGTAAGAATCTTTTTACATCCTAAGCAGGCATAACATGAAGCTTAACCCCGAGAAGTGCACTGGCGAATTCTTAGGATTCCTTGTATCACAAAGGGGGGATTGAGGTAAATCCCTATAAGATCAAAGTCATCGAGGACATCCCGGACCAGCTATCAAGTGTGAAAGAAGTTTAAAAGGCTCACAGGGAGATTGACCGCTTTGAGCAGGTTTATTTCCCGGTCATCAGAGAAATGTCACTGTTTCTTCGCGCTGCTCAAAAAGAAAAACAATTTCGACTGGACCTCGAAATTCCAGCAGGCTATGAGAGATTTGGAAAGTTACTTTTCAAGACTTCCGTTACTTTCAAAACCGAATGAAGGTGAAACACTATTGGTCTACCTCACAGTCTCGAAAGTAGCGGTAAGTGCGATTTTAGTTAGTGAGGATGAAGGTAAGCAATCTTCCATTTATTATATTAGTAAGATTTTAACGGGAGCAAAAACTCGCTACCCACATTTAAAGAAGTTGTCCTTAGCTCTCGTAGTCGCTGCTCGGAAGCTAAGGCCTTACTTCCAATTTCACCTGATAGCTGTGGTGACCACCATTCCCATGCAGAACATCCTTCACAAACTCAAACTCTCGGGTATATTTTCCAAATGGGCCGTCGAAAATGAATGAATTCGATATAGAATATAAACCAAGGACTGCGATTAAGTCATAAGTTTTGCCAACTTTCTGGACGATTTCAGCCCAAGATTGCTACCCCTAGAAACCAAAGAGGTAGTAATGGTGTCAGAATCGACATCGGAAGTTTGGACCTTATTTACGGACGGAGCCTCCAATGTAAAGTGGTCCAGGCTTGGCATAGTATTAACCACGCCTTCGGGAGAAACCCTAAGCCAAACCATCAGAACGGTCCCTTTAACTAACAACTAAGCAGAGTATGAGGCTTTGATTGCAGGACTCAAACTGGCCCGGGACTAGATTCTGAGGTCATAGAAATCAAATGTGACTCTCAGCTAGTGGTAAATTAGGTCTACGGGATCTTCGAAACCAAAGAGGAGTACATACAACAATATGTAGTGAAGGTCCAGGATCTGCTGGCTCGATTTCGGGAGTGGTCGATTACTCATATCCCAAGGGAAGAAAATGAAAAATAGGATGCACTAGATAACCTCGGTTAATCAACATAAATGAAGGGATCGGACTCTGCGACGGTAATACAAGTTCTGGATGCGGATAGCTATGATGAGGTAAATACGACTGATTAATCTGGGGTTGGAGGAATGAGATCATTTATTATCTCAAACACAGGAAGTTGCCCAAAGACTCCAAGGCATCCCGGGCGCTACGCGCCAAAGCAACATGGTATAGCTTCAATGGAGGCCAACTGTATAGGAAATATTTCCAAGGCCCACTGGCCTGATGCTTGGGAGAGTCCGAAGCTAATTACGTTGTACGAGAAGTCTACGAAGGAATATGCGAAAACCATTTGGGTGCATATTCCTTAGTGTTAATACTTGTAAGGGTAGGATATTTTTGGCCCTGAATGGAAAAAGACGCCAAAGATTTCGCGTGAAGATGCGATATGTGCCAACACTATGCACCGCTGGTACATCAACCAGCAGAACCATTACACTCAGTTATGTCTCCGTGGCCGTTCATTCATTGGGAAATGGACATCGTTGGACCGCTACTGCCACCCCTGGTAAGGCAAGGTTTCTTTTAAATTTAAATGACTAGTTTTCTAAGTGGGTTGAAGCATGTCCTTATTAGAAGATCGGCGAACATGAAGTGGTGGATTTGTTATGGGAGAACATAATCTGCAGGTTTGGAATACCAAAAGAGATAGCATTCTATAATGAGCCACAATTTATTGGCGCGAAGATCACAAATTTCTTGAATCTTTAAAAATAAAGAGAATCGCATCTTCACCCTATCATCCCAGCGCAAATGGTTAAGCAGAATCAACGAACAAATTGATTATACAAAATCTCAAGAAAAGGTTGGAAGCGGCTAAAGGAAAATGGCCTGAGGAACTACCTGGAGTGTTATGCGTTTTCTGAACGACGGTCAAATCGAGCACGGGAGAAACTCCTTTTCCCTTGTGTATGGATTAGAAGCCTTAATCTCGGTAGAAATATGAGAGCCTACCTTGAGAAATTTCCATGCAAGCACAGAGACGAACAACGAAGCGATGTTGGTCAACTTAGAGCTACTTGATGAACGCACGAACTTGGCACATATAAGAATAGCATCCCAAAAGAAGATAACGGTAGGATATTAAAATCGAAGAGCCAGCCTCCGTTATTTTAAAGTGGGAGACTTTGTTCTAAGGAAAGTAACTCAAAACACCCGGGAACTCAACCCGAGGAAGCTAGGTTGAAGACCCCTGCCGGGTTTCAGTTGTCATCAGGAAAGATTCATACGATTTGGAAAATCAGGATGGAGAAAATTTTCCAAGCAATTGGAATCTGGCACACCTCAAGAGATATTATTGTTGACAAACATCGCCTGTACTGAAAGTATGTGCTGCACTCTTTTTCTCTTCATCTAGTTTTTGTCCCAATTGGGTTTTTCTGACAAGGTTTTTAATGAAGCAGCAACGGAGAGCATACCAAGAAGAAAGTTTATAGAAGAAATAAGACCTTTAATAGCAAGGCACACAAGCGAAGAACCACTTCGGGGTGGTTACATAATCTTTGGCTCGATAGCAAAATTCCCACCGGGAAAGTGAGTTTGCTATCAAGCAAAGGTGAACTGACCATTCACAAGTGCAAACCACTAGAGGATTGTTAGATAATTTTTTGCTCGATAGCATAAATTCCTAAGGGGAAGCAAAGTTTGTTACCGAGCTGAAGATTTTCCCGGGTGGATTAGGTTAACATCAAGGTCACGGATAGTTGAGCTAAAAAGCCTATTATGCTTAAGAGTCTTCCTATACTTCTCCTCCAACTGGGTATGTTTCACCCGCGCAGTAGCAAGCTCTTCAGCTTTGGAGTTCAAGGCTGCCTCTAAGTTAGTCAATCTTTCAGCGGAGGCAGCCATGTGGTCGGTTGCAGCAAAAAAGACATTACAGACTTCAACCTAGTTGGCCCTGGCTTCATCAAATTCGACCCTCAGCAGGCCAATCTCTTGGCTAAGGGTTACCACTTCTTGCTCACTTTTCTGCAAACGAGTCTAAATACAATGGCCTTAGAAACTTTGGCTTCTAATTCTGAGAGGCGAGCAACAGTTTGCTCCCGTTCACCCAAAAGTTGATCCTTTGCGGAGATAAGTTCTTCCTTTTCCTGAATCAACCTTTCGAGGCCCTCGGAAGTAAGAAAGTTGGCCTATAAAACAAGAAAGGAAAACTCAGGATATTTTCAGGAAAAAAATAGAAGAAATAACAAAGGAAGTAAAGAATGTACTGATGCGGCGTTGTGCGTGAAATTGTTCAACAAGCACTCTCCCGGGAGAGAATGTATTTTTTCCCAATCTTTCTCTGAAGCCAAAGGCTTCATATATTTATCAATTTCCACTGTCGAGATTTCAAATTGCATCCGGTGGAGACCAAGAAAGTAATGCTCCTCCTCCTTTGCGGATCTTCTGAGGAGGAGCATAGTTTTTCCCCAAACTCCCATGAATTGGGGACTGGGAGAGAACTACAGCCCCTTCTTGGGAAGATAAGACCGGTGGAGATGATGTAGCAGTTGCTAGTTAGAGAGTTGACGAAGGTGGAGATGATGTAGCAGTTGCTGGTGTTGGTAAAGATGGAGTTGAAGTTGATGGTGTTGAAGGGTGAGAAGCATCTGCGAAAAATGCAGTACTAGTTGTTGTTTGCTCGCAAATTGAGGTTGGAAGGGATTTGGTACTTAGTCCCAAAATAGAGGGCGTAACAACTGGGACCCAGAAGCGGGAATTGTAATTTTCCACCATTTCATACCCCCCTAGAGCATCGAGACATCGTCCTCGGTCGGTGTAACTAACTCAACAGATTGAGCGGTCTATTGAGTTGAGGAAGGTCGCTGTCTTCTATGTAGAGAAGCTTCTACCTCACTAGCTTCTCCATCATCGTCAATCATCATGGTATATATGGTTGTCCCAGGCAGAGAACTCGTCACCACGACTTCCGAAGACGACCTGGGGGCAGCATTCTTTGCCCTTTTATTCTTTTGCGCCGGCCGTAGAAGAATGCCTTCTTTTTGGTTGCTTGTTCTCTAGCCATAATGTCCTCCTCGGGGACAACAACTGGCCCCTAGTGTAGACCTATATTCAACAAGAAGGAGTCAGATAACTTTCTCATAAGAAAAGGTAAGTACATAATGAGTTAAACTTACCATGATTTTTGGCCTTCCACCCGTATTTTAGGATCAACCCTCTCCACGAGTGGGTTTCGGGTGAGGTAACAACCAAAATCTTCTAAACCCGTTAGTCCAGGCCCTCAACCCTAGGGGGAACCCACCGAGCCGCTGAGGCGGGAAAAGGAAGAAAAGTTAATAATAACGAGGAAATGATCGTTAACAAGGAAAGAAATAGATTGTATACTTACGAGTACTAATGACGTCCAAATCCACTACTAAAATTAAATGTACACGGTCGCATACAATATAATTTACCCAACTATGAGTCGGGTTTGAAGCCCATAGAGAACAATATGTAGGTGATAGGCGTGTAAGAGAATTATCACTTATTATGCTAAGCCAAACACTTAAAAAGGTTTTGAGAAAATATTTATAAATAATTACAAAATGTAAACTATCCTAAAAAGCAGGTAAAATGATCAATGGCTACAAGTATGTATACAAGGAAAATTACACTCAAGTAACGATCTAATGTATTTCACAATTTTACAAATATGATCAAGTTTATGTTAATTATCCTCGGGTAATAATTCCATGTTAGCTTCTTCCAATGACTAACCAGGCTTCCTAATTGAATTATCCCTAAAAAAAATTAAGAGATTAAGCACACCCGAATATGGCTGCAAGTAGAACAATCATATCCCTAGGTAGAATCTATAAGTGGGGTTTAAAGCCTCAATTTCTTGATAATTAATCTTTCCCAAAGCCAAATTATCTTTCCCGAAATTAATTCGAAGTAAATGGGTGAGTCCTAGATTTAGCTAACCCCTTTGGAAACATTAAAGAACAATAATAATAAAAACATAATAACTCATTTCATAATAAATAAAAATCGTTCAGTACATAAGCACAACAAGATATTTAATCCACACTTTAAATATGAATATTCCCATAAACAAGATTCAAGTGTTGGAAAAAATATTACACACTTAAATATTCACTACAAAGCAAGGAAATGAAGAAATGAGCATAAATGAGTAAGAAATGCTCAACCAAAAACTTCAAATCTTCAACACCCAAGTGTGTGTGCAAGAACCCTAGCTTCCAAACTTGTCTTCTCTAGTCAAAAGAGTTAAAAATAAGCCAAAGATATGCCCTTATTTTAATTCGCCGCCCATTGAAGAACATTCGGTTGGAGATCCCATAAGGACTTTTCAAGCTTGTAATCTATGTTTAGGGAAGGGTCGGATAAGTATTTGGGATACAAGTGACTACACCCTCCTTGAACTCTACTCACATTTGTCATTAGTTTTGCACTTTGCTTATTTTTAAACCACATATCCCTTATTGACATCTAGTTACCAAAATAAAACCACCTTAAAGTACCTCTCTAATTTTCTCAAGACTCCAATTTTTTTTATACAACTATTTCTGTTGGAGCTTGAGTATATTTATATAAACAACTTTGAGGTATATGTTTCTACACACAATGTACATATTCACCATTTCCCTATTAACACCAACACCCCAACTTAGGCTTTTAGCCTCATTCTTAACATTCAAGGAGAGACGGGTTCAAAAGAGGGAATTATTTCACAAAAGGGTAAAGGTTTGTAATGAGGTAGCCAAAGAAAATGTTAAAGGATCAAATGGGATAAACTAGTGACCCCCAACTTAGGCTTTTAGCCTCATTCTTAACATTCAAGGAGAGACGGGTTCAAAAGAGGGAATTATTTCACAAAAGGGTAAAGGTTTGTAATGAGGTAGCCAAAGAAAATGTTAAAGGATCAAATGGGATAAACTAGTGATAATATTATGCAATGATAGGCTCGAAAGGTTAAAGAGGCTTTTTCAAAGATCACAAAGAATTCCAAAGGTCATCCCTCCAACCAAACATAATTAAAATTAGCATTGAAAGACCAATCGGGCAAGTTCTAGATGATAGAAGTAAACACAAAAATTATATTTAACAAAAACTAACACACATGGCACATGAACTTACCAAGACAGATCAATTTCACTTCTTAATAAGTTAGTAAGAGAATTTAGAGCAATATCATTCCAACTAGTGGGTAAAGAGTCACCAAATGAGCCAAAACATTGTCATAAAAATTATCCTTCCCCATGCAACTTACCTTTTCAATTTAAAATCCAAATTCAGAGGGGTATTCTTAATTCACACTTCACATACAAGAGGCTATTTTTATTAGTACCAAACAATCCAAAAGTCTCCACATAACAAAACAAGATTAATTCCCTTAAGAAAGTCGTCATGCCATCCATCATAGGAAAAAGCCACCCGGTTCAACACAAAAATATTCCTCGGGAAAGAATCGTAGCATAAATAAAACCCAAGAATCAGAGTTGGCTACTATTGGGACAACATGGATAAGGACACCAAGGAATTCGTTCAAAGGTGTGATAAATGCCAAAGGTTCGCACCAATGATTCACTAACCCGGTGAACAACTACATTCAGTCTTATCACCATGGTCATTCATGAAGTGGGGGTGGACATCGTCCATTCCCTACCAATGATGCCAGGTAAAGCTAGATTTATTCTGTTTATGACTGACTACTTCTCGAAATGGGTGAAAGCATAGGCCTTCGAAAATATAAGAGAAAAAGAAGTCATCGACTTCATCTGGGACCACATCATATGCCGGTTCGGTATCCCCTCCGAGATTACATGTGATAATGGGAAACAGTTCATCGACAGCAAGGTGACGAAGTTCCTCGAAGATCATAAAATTGGCTCCTCGGGGACTTTGCCTTCATCAACCCCCTCGGGACTAGCATCCTCGTCAGCTTCTTCCTCCTCATCTTCAGCATCAGCTTCATCGTAGGTAGAAAGGAGGAAGGTAGTGCTAATCTTGTCTGCCTTAGCCTACTCTATCTCCTCCGAAAGATCAGAGCCCTTATCATGAATCTCCTCGAGGGTCTCCCTCCGAAATCTGCTTCGGTCATGCTCATTGCTTCTTCACTCTCGATCGAAA